>JPKY01000194.1:0-29515 GCA_000769265.1 Hapsidospora chrysogenum ATCC 11550
GGGGGGGGGGGGGGGGGGGGGGATAAAGGCGCTTGTCGTGAGGGCTCGCATGGGATGAGGTCCCATTAAGATAGCTGCAGGCCATGGGCGGCTGAAAGTGAAGATACCCCTTGAAAATAGGCAACCGGGTCTAAAAATATATCCACGGGCCCAAGGAGGGGGGCGTGTGCAGTGAAGAGATCTGGGGGCGATCCGGTCGGGCGGTGGCCTTGGTATCGTGCATGACGCTCCGTGTGCTGGCGATGGGCTCAAAGGCAGGTAGGTTGGTAGGTAGGTAGACAGACGGACGCTTGAGGGCGTTACTTGTCGGTATCAGGGCGGGGTTCCTAGGCGGCAAACCTGTTGAGAGGACGGACACCAATGAGATGGTTCAACGAGGTTGTTCGATATTGCCGCTGCCCGTGGACGACGTCGGGAGTCCATCATCCTGGTTGGTCTGGTGGTTGACGTCTGGCCGTCAGACAGGCCTGAAGGATTCGGCCGTCCAAACAGGGGCTTCCCACATGGCGAAGCCATCGCGGCTAAAAGCCCGCCATCACTGGACGGAGTGGACGGACAGCTTTACCGCCTGGGTGGTTCGCGCAGGGAAACATGCCCATGGGGCCATGATACCGACTCCGAGCGCGTGGGCGCCTCGTCTCGTCCCTTGCAGCCTGCGTGCTGCGTGTTCCGTGCCGCGTGCCGCGTGCGTCTCCCTGACCCCGGAGCTGGCTCCAACGCGGCTCGAGCCATCGACCGACCAGTAGATGACTCGCATAATGTAAAAATAGGACTCGTCCTAAATATAGGCATCGGGCATCAGGTGGTCGGCGGCCAGCGCTAAAACAGAGGTTCGTCTGGACCAGACTCGTCGAGTCGTGGACATGCCGGGCGAGGCTACGTCCGTGCTCGTACCTACTCGTACGAGGAGGCAGGGCGCTTAGGTATTATTAGCCGGCGGCTAACCAAACCCCATCCATTCTTGGGCCCATCCATTGGACGACCAGATCGTAACCATTTCGCCGCGTGGGAGCCGTTGAGGATGATGGTCGGAAACAAGAAGTTAATGGTGCTATTCTTGGAGCATTGCCGCCTCACATCACTTCATATATCGTCAGTATCCTGTTTCACGTTCACGGGGGCGAAACAGCTCACAGTTATGCGGTTGACACTCTCGAGATGGCCGTTTGACAAGTCGATGTGGCGCCGTGATTGGGTGGTGCAGCAGGGCCAAGCCATTCGCAGGTGGATGGGTTGGTGGGACATGGGAACCGCTGGCGGCTGCAGTTTCGTTTCGACCTCTGCTGCTGGGGTTTGGCTTTCCATGGAGGAGTCCCGGTGGGAGAGACGAGAGAGGATCCCCTCTGGATTCTTGAAAGGCAGGCAAGTCGGAAATCCAACAGCAACGGCCACCACATACATCCCCCTCGTTCGAGATCCGACTCCCCCCGTGCGCACAGCTCTTATCCCCGTTGGCGGAGAGAGGTGCCATGCAGGAGGACACAGCTTGCAGGAGGCGAGGCAGCATTTTTTGCGTGGATGAGAGAACGGCGGAGCCAACGACGGAACCAACAACTTCAACCGGCGTTGGGTTTCTTCCAGACTTGTGACCCTCATCACAGCCACCACCACCACCACCACCAGAGGTCCGCGTCCGTACAAACGGTGCAGTCATTACCTACTACCGAGCGACCCTTGGCCGCCCGTGGATCGTGCGGCGTTGGTCCTGCTTAAGGAATGCCCGATGCAGTGACGGACGGATGGCAATAGGCGACGACGAGGTTTGAGGTTGGTACGAGTAGTGCGAGTACATACGTATGGCGCATGGAAGCCATCCATCAAATGTGTGACAAGTTGCGCCGGACACATCGACATACAGGACGCAGTGACGCACAGGATGGTCCCTGGTCTGGAGGAGATGGGTGAGCTGCTAATTGCCTGCCGACCCCGGCACTTGCTGTCAACCCAAGCGGCTTGTGATCTGCCGCCTCTGGCCACACCGAGTACCGGTATTGATGACGGCGGCCACTGGCCATGGACCATGGTTCCGACTGGGAAATCAATCCTGTCCACAATCTCCACATGGCGAATGTGCTATTTTTGGGAGCGCCTTGGGGGATGGATGGATCATGGATGGATCATGGATGCGCCTTCAACGCTCGAGAGCCGAGACTCGAGTTTGGCCCCTCGTCCTCCACCCCCCCCCCCCCCCCCCCCCCCCCCTCGGGGCGTTGGCTAATTACTCCGCGTACGAGTATCTTCAACACGAGAGGCGGCGAAGGGGGACCGTGCGCAAAAGGAGAAGAAGAAAATGCACCGACTGTGTCAGGTTCGACAGCATCGGCGTTAAATCTGCCCGCGGAGTCGGGTTACACGCCGCCAGCTGCCCACGTTTTGGCGTCTGCGCCCCCCCGTCCGTAGTGTTGCAACTTGCAACCGCCTTCAGCGGTTCAGCCCCAGCCCTTCTCATTTGAATTGGGCGTCGCAGCCAGACCCACTCCCGAGCCGCCATCGCGCGAGACGCCCTGCAGGCTGCAGCGAAGCCTCCCATGTCTGTTGTTGGCAGTTGCCGACGTCTCGGCAGTGGCTTCAGGGCTCAGTCTCACTTCGTACCTGGCCCCCCGGCGGTGTGCTGGACGAGCCGGACATGGCCGCACGACAGTGACGACACAGTCCTGTGCGCCTCCTTTGACCTTGGCCACGGGACGGGCACGGCACGCGCTAAACAATCCAGCTTTGTCACGCTGCTCACGCGCAAGGTCGTACCCTGAATGCTGTGTCTTGCCGTGGATCTTCATCCCTCCTAAGTGGTCAGTGGTCAGAATGCTGGGCTTCGTTGCCCAATCACGACCGGGAAACCATGATCACCGCCCAGTTCCAGGTTGTCGCGGGTAAAACAGTCGGCTCGGGGACGGCGGGTGTGCGGACGAGACGCCATTCGAACTAGGTAATGAATGTGTCGATGCTGCATACGTCTGTACTCAAGCCTTCATCGCTCTCGGTGCACGACATCGAATGACCTGGGCTCCGTTTATGCCCGCATTTAGTTTCGGTCCTGTCCAGACCTAGCGTCGCAAGATGGAAGCGTCCTTCTTTGACGAAGCCCTCGTTCAGCGAGTTGCCTCGCCTTTTGGATCTTTCTAAGCCAAAAAATCCAAGGAAAGATCCAAGGAAAGATCCAAGGAAAGATCCAAGTGTGCTCTCATAGCACCAAAAATAAGAAAGGGCCCGGTGCCACTATTTGGTCCTTGCATGTAAGTACGGAACGGCGCTGTCGGCGCCTAGCATTTTGAAAGCCCATTCTGGCTCGTCTCTTGGGACGAGTCGAATGTCCCATCTCTTCGTTTGTTCTCTTGTTTGGGCAATACCACAGCTCACCGAGCTTGGACCGAAAGGTCTATCCTATCATCTGAACCTGTATTGATCTCCGGTGCAGTGAAAATGGGGCGATGCGCGCGGGCAACTTCATGGCGGAGTCATGTGTATGGACGTAGGCCAAGCAAGTGATAGAAGAAGACGTGGCTGGCAGAACCGAAGACCGTGGCAAGGACAGGTTCCAAGTTACCTCACATATCGACCGTTAGGCGCGAAGTAGGGCGGCACCAGGCTAACGAATCAGCGCTGTGTCTCGGACACGGTACGTACGTCGTCGACTGGTCCTCGCCATCTATCGGCCTCAAACTCACAACGTGTGTGGCTGGTGTCAATAGTCTGCGCCCTCCACCGGAATTTGAACAAGGCTTGGATATGTACTTGCTATTCATACAACAAAGTAAGAACGCGGCGTGGTGTGACGTTTGACGTTCCCGCCTCTGGGTCCGACAAGGTTATTGTGGGATAACCGAGTTCGCAGAATACTTTGTTTGTCGAACGAGAGTTGTCGTATATAGAGGTAGTTGCAGCCAGGAGGAGTAGCCGTTACCCACACTAACGCTGTTAGGGGCGTAAGAGACGCGGTTCCCTGCTCATTGCTCCCTGGGCAGATTAGCGGTCGAGTATTTGCCGTGGTCGGGTTTTTGTTTTTGGGCCTTAGGCCAGCCATGGAAGACTAGCCTGTGTAACTAACCCGTGGGGACGAGGCTGGTAGGCGGATAGCGATATCATGAGACATTCGGCCCAACGAACCTAACGATAGTTACCAGGTCGGAGATTAAGGCCCATAGTATCCGTAGATTCGACAAGTCTAGCCAGCCCACCGACTCCGCCACAATAGGGGGAACGTCGAAGTGGGTTAACTTGCCGGGTTCAAGGTTGCTCAACAAGGAAGCCTTCCAGAAGAGCCGAGGTGGAGTTCAATGACTCGCACACCACATCGGGCTGGGGTGCTGCACACGGCTCGCATGTAGTATGTAGCTGGGCAGACCGTGTCGGTTGCGACTTGGGAATCCCCCGCAGAGGCAGCAGATCCTAACCAGGTAGGACATCCCTTTCTGTACTCCATACTCCGTACATACACCAGCGAGTTGCTGACCGGCAGTGTGTCCTTTTTGGGTTCCTCTTTCTGGAGTGTAAGAAGCGTGTCGAGGTGTGTGGGCGACCAGGCCCGGGTGTGTGCGGATCAGCTCAGTTGGGCAAACGACACGGAATGTTTAGCGCGGCTCGTGAACAGTTGGATACCTATGCGGACATAGTAGTAGTAATACGGATGGTGTCTCCGTAGAGGTGCACTGCTGGTGATTGCTTCTGCTAGTACCGCCAGTCTCTGGACTGCTGCCCATAAAGGCGGGTTCGAGCACGGAACGATCCAAAGGAGTACGTACGTACGCTGAGGGGCTTGGGCACCAGCGGCTGCAACGAGCAGTGTTGGGGGGGATGCGTGGGTGGTTAGGAAGCGGCGCGAGCTGTTGCCGCCGAGAAGAGGAGTTGACGCGCACCGGGAAGACCGCCGGGCTGAAAATGCGAGGAGGTCTCGTGTGGCAGATGTGAGGAGAGCGGAAGGCACGATGCTGTACTGATGCAATTGCACGTAGAATCAATCATGTTGGCAACCACTTGCATGGAGCATTCCTCCTGTGGGCTGGGTTACTTGACGGTGGTACTAGAGTACTGCTAATGCGGACGGCAGTGGACTATACTTAGTAACTCCAGGTACCTGATAAGTGAGCAAGGTACTGAAGTTAGGTATAGGCAGGTAGGTACTACTAGGTAGTGCCTTACGTATGGGGTAGCAGCGAAGGAAGGAATGCGGTCCGCTCTTTCCAACGCCCAAGTGCCGAGATGGCCAACATGTTCACTTGGGAGGCAAGAGCAGAGCCGATGGATGCGCCACCAACTTGGAAAAGCCCGTATCTCGCATGTACCGCGGTACCGCGGGTAGTTATATAGGTTAGTACCTAAGTGGTTGCTCCGCCTGCTGGGGTAGCAGCTACATGTACCTCAGATGTACCCCACCATTCGAGCGGACATGGATGGGGTTAAGGAGCGCGTCGAAGCGCCTTGCCGCCCCAGTTCCGCGGTAAACTCTTTGACCTCTGGCACCAGATCGACACTGTCAGTACCGATAGATAATCCCTTCCGAGCCAGCGCTGACTCTACGAGTACCTACGAGTACTACCTAGTACTAGTAGGTACGCGCCGCCTTTGCGACCCTGCACTCACCTGAGCCACCTCGTACAAGAGCAACAGGGGCGCGTGGCATGGCGCGCCATGTACGGACTACTCGTACTTGCAGCTGCCAGCAGGGACATTGCCATAGCCCATTGAAATCTCCGTCATTCCGTGCCTGGCGCCACAACTTTTGTCCAAGCCAGTCTAGCGTCTATTCGTCGGCTTTCGGCGTGCTACTACAGATTACCACCACTGGCGTATCATACTAATGTATCCGTACGAGTACTAGTGGTGGTACGTGCTTCGGAGTACTCTCCAAGACCCTGGCAGCGAGCACTCGAGGTGAGTCGCTGTTTCCCTGTCAGCCGCGTCCTCGTACCTTAGTCGCCCACAAGGGCCACAGCATGGAAGGGCCCTTGGCTTGGGCCGCCAAGCTGCAGTGGGGCCCACCCCTGCACGAAGCTGGCAATTGGCAAGTGCTGGGAGTCAGTCTGGGTCTCTCTGGGTCACTTGGGACGGCAACTGCCACCCGCTTGACGGCGACACACCACCAGGCGTACACCTCACCCACCCACCTCCCACCCCNCCCCCCCCCCCCCCCCTCCCCTCCTCCTCCCCCCTTCGTCCATCGCAGGCCGCCGTCCGTCCCCCGTCCCCGTCCCCCGTCCCCGTCCCGTCGCCCGAGTGGCATACTATAATAATTACTGTCGGCTTCTGGGACGCTGGCTTGACCGGGGTGGTCTGGTCCCTCAATCAGCGTCTGCACGAGCTGGAGACTACGAGTACCAGCAGAAGCAGCGCGCCCAGTCACCCAGTGTATCATCGCCAACCAAAACCAAGCAAGCCCAGGCCCGGCCTGCCAGCCTCTTTTCTCTCCGTCTCCGCACTGCACCACTCTCACCGTCCGCTCGCTTCGTCGCTCTCTTTTGTTCCCGCGCACGGCCGCCGTTGCTCGACGGATCAACGAAGCGCACATTGGCTCCCACCCGACGACGTACGAGATTCCGGTGATGCTGACGTTGTTGGCTCGACACTTCCAGGTTGTCATCACGGAGCGAGTTCTGGCCTGAGCTGGCTTGGCTTGGCCACCCACCCTAGTCTCCGACAACACACATCAGCTCAGGCGCACTCTGGGCCAGCCGCAGCAAACGCAACACTCTCCGTAATCGCGCGTCAATCCATTCTCCAAGCGCGACCAGCACGGCCTTCTCAACTCGCCTTTGCCACTCCCGACCCTTGGAACCCCGATTCTTTGACTTCCTTTTCACGGCTCACGGCTCCGCGCGCCTGCCGAACTCTGGCCGAGGCGACGACACGCGCCACCTGCTACTTGCTGCTGGACGGACTCGGTGGATTCGACCGGCGGCAATCTTGTGACCGCGGCACGCACCGACTGAGTAGAAGTCTCCAGCAGATTTGCCTCGCTTGCATCACACTCGCGGAGCTTTGTTTGTTGCCTGTTGAAATCTCATCAGCCTGGGCTCGCGCCGCGCCATGCTTACGTCCCTAAATTCAAGGCTACCAATCCTCGCCTGAAATCACGCCAACCCTCTCCACGGCCATTTTGTCCCCAGCCATATCACCCACGTCAACGCCAAAGGGCATCTCCGTTGCGCGCTGCACCGCATGAATTTGCCGATTCAAAATCCAGCGTAACCCCTGGCTGAGATCAGTTTGCTATCTTGCTCACGGTTCACTGACCCCTCTCTCACCTCATATACGCCCTGTCTGCATATCCCAGGCGACGCACCCGCACACTAACGCGAAGCACCGCCGGTGGCCGTGGGCTCCAATCTAAAGCACAAATCTCACTGAGCTAGAACGACAAACGAAGAAAAAAAATTCACGCTCCTACGGAGGACAACGTCCGTTGGGCGTCTGTGGCGCGCCAAGCGTCAGTTATCTGAAACTGTGGCCATTTGCTGAGACGACCTCAATTGGGGAGACGCACGCAATGTCCACCTTTACGGCCCTGAACGGGGCCTCGCCGAAAGCGGCAGAGCCGCCGAGTATCAAGGTGGACAGTTCTGCCACGGAAGAGCAAAAGAGAAACGAAACGCCTCCTCCGGTGCCGCACCCCACGGGCGAGAGTCTTCCCAGCCGGAGGGAGAGTTTTGAGCGTCCTACCATACAGACGGCTGGGCATCCTAATCCCAAGGACGGCTCGCTCAAGAGGAAACGATCTCTTTCTAAGGAGCTACCAAGAGACAATCTGATACAGGAGCGGACGCCAGATACAGCAACCGTGCCGTCCCATGGGGAACACCGTGATCCCTTTGGAACGCCAAAACGAGAACACCAACAGCAGTCCCCAGAAAACCGAGATAGAGATCCTTGGAACCCGCCGCCGAACCGCGACGAGAGGTCTCCGTACGGCTCAAGGCCAGGCTCGGCGGTCTCACCGCAGGCTCAGACGGATGAGCAGATCGGAGAGGCATTGCGGAGGGCGACCTCTCACACGGACCACGGCGACTATCCCAATACGAGCCCGGAAGCAGACGACAGATCTGTATCGTACTACGGAGGACAGTACTCCTCGGAACACAGACAAAGCTCCATCCTCCAGCATGACCCCAAGAAGAGGAAGCGCAACTTCAGCAATCGGACCAAGACGGGATGTATGACTTGCCGCAAAAGGAAGAAGAAGTGCGATGAGACGAAACCAGAGTGTATGCTTGCCGATTCATGTGGACCCCCCTTTGGGTATTTTTGAGCAGCCGTGCTAACACGAATATGACGCAGGCCAAAATTGCATCAAGGGCGGGTTTGTGTGTGCAGGCTACCCGCCTCAACGAGGCCCAGGGTGGCAGAAGCCAGATAATAAGTCCCCTACGGTGCCTTTGGAGTCTAAGGACCCTAGCTACGTGCCCCCGGGAGCTTACGGCATGCCGCAGCAAGGATCCTTCGCCAACCAGCAGTCGGTGAAGAGGGAGCCCCTCCCGCACTATCGGGGCCAGGTTCTCAGGATAGACCCGCCACAGGGCCGGCCCGTGGCCACAGATGACGACCGACCAACAGCGTCAACACTTCAGAGCGCGTCCGTCGCCAGTCCCGACAACAAACTCTCCGCGGTGCCATATACTCCGGCAAACGCATTTCCCACTCCCATCAGCGCAAACACTCAAGCTCCTTCTTTTGGCGATAGAATGGCGAAAGACTATCAGCGAGTACCTCCGCTCCACGATTTGAGCCGGACGGAGCCGGAGACGCCCCATCCCGGCGGTCATCTGCCTCACATCAATATTCTCCACGCAACTCGGACGAGCAGTCCTGCACCGCCGGGTCAGCTCCATACGTCGAACCCCCCGTCCAACCCCCAGGTTGCTGCCCAACTTACCCTGTCCCACTCGACGTACCCTCACAAGAGGACGCAGAAGGAAGAGATGCTATCGGGCCGCCTGTTCTACCCATTCGACAAAGAGTTGTGTCTCGAACGGGAACGATGCGCCGCTGCCTGCTGGAGGTTCAACAACCTCACGACGCCCCCGACCAACGGTGTTTCTGCCGAAGAACGGGCACGTCTGTTCCTAGAAATTTTGCAGCCCCGTGACCCCATTCCCATGTCTCCTACCGAGGCATCACCAGTCAGGAATGTTGGACGAGTTGGTCGACATGTCACGGTGGAGACCCCCTTTACCTGCGACTACGGCTACAACATTTCCATCGGAAACAACGTCGGCATAGGTCGCAACTGCACCATTATCGACGTCTGCGAAGTCAAGATTGGCGACAACTGTGCCATCGGGCCCAATGTCAGCATATTTACTTCGACGCTGCCTGTGGATCCTAAGAGGCGCCAAGGGGGGCAAGGCCCGCAGTCTGGAAAGGGCATCACGATAGAGGAGGACTGCTGGATTGCCGGAGGTGCCATGATTCTCGCTGGCAGGACAATCGGCAGAGGGAGCACGGTCGGAGCGGGGTCTGTTGTGACCAAGGTATGTTGTTGTTGTTGTTGTTGTTCCCCCCCCCCCCCCCNCCCCCCCCCGGGCCGCATTTTGTCTGACCAGGAGCTGACCATGTTCATGCAGGATGTTCCTCCATTCACTGTCGTGGCTGGCAACCCGGCACGTGTCCTCCGCGGAATCGCGTCTTGATTTGCATCTTGAATTTACTTACTGCTGGCGTTGCATATCGTGATACCCGAGCATGTGAGAAGTTATCCGAGTGTGCTGCGGCCGATGATTTTTACCTTCTGGTTATGGATTGGGAATCTCGTCAGAACATCAATTCATTGTACGCTTGGGATGATCGGAGGCAGTCTTGTTGACCTGTTACTTGTGACTATTTCACATTTGGGCTAACCTGGGCCGCCTGAGCCGCCTGGGCCGCCTGGGCCTGGCGCATCTGTTTGTTTTTGTGCTTTGCGGAACCGGAAAAGCGAGCGATTTGTTTTCCCGTGACGAGGCGCTGGGAGCCAAGGCGCAATCGAAGAAGAGGGAAGGGCGGGAACTTAGACAGGACGCTTGGCTAAGGTAGCCGCTACTATTACGGGGAGAACAAGGTAATGCAACATAACGGAACCACGCCTGGACTATCTCCCTCCAATGACATGACTGGGCCTCGCTGTGAGGTAACAGACACTCTGCATTAGACGCTTCAACCATTCAATGACTCGCAGACTCGAGTGACACCCTGTGACCATTCATGCGGCCAGGAGGCACCTGGCCATCCAGACCGGCCACCCGTGTTTCAACAACAATAACAACATGGACAGACGTACTGCAGTCTAGGAAACCAAACATCGGTCATGCCTGTCAGGGCGTAGACGAGACGAGGCGGCCTCCCACTAGGGGAGTCACCCTCTTCTTCGTCCGGCCCCCTCCCCCCTCCTCCTGAACCCTCTTGCCCCGCGCGGGCTGGTGGCTCCCCGGCGTTGATGTCGCGGAACGTGAGGTCGCGTTTGCTGACGACGAACACGGGGGGGGGGGGNGGGGGGGGGGGGGGGGGGGGGGGGGGGGGGGGGGGGGGGGGCGCTTCACGTAATTACCTCCTACCTACATCAAGTTGACGTGGGTGCCTCGCTTGAGGGAGTGAGTCAGTGGTTTGGGCCGAGGAAATCTCGATGACAAGGGAGTTTTGCGGTCTCGAGAAGCGAGGCGGAATGGGCAGGGAGATACAAGGGAGATACATATGTATACATATATAAAAGCGTACAAATGACTGATTGGTATGGAACTGTTTTCTAAAGTTGACGCCTGTCTCGTCGTCGTGGACGACGTGATGTCCCGTACTGTAGGTACTCTGGACACCCATGGGGCATTTCAAAGTTCAACTGTGTATACGAGTACTAAACAGGACGATATGTGGCAGCGATGCCATGGTTGTATTATACATATGTGCGTGATTACTTACTACTATACAAGGCCTGGACCGCAGCTCTGTACTCTAAAGTGGCTGTCCTATCCCATACAAGCACATACCCAGAAACACCAGCTGAAGCAATGAGTCTATAATATACGTCCCCGTCTGCTGATCGGCGCGAGAGGGAGCCACGCTTCTCGATCCGGGGAAGAAGCCACCCTCCCACCTCACTCATCTTCTCAGCGCCACGCATCTCGCTCGGAGAGCTGCCCGTCCAGCTCCCGCTGATTGATATCAATGACCTCCTCCATCATCTCCAGCGCCGCCTTCTGATTCCGCAGCAGTCCAAACGCCTTGAAGGTGTGCTTGTCGGGCCGGAACCCCGAGGCCTCGAGCTTCCGCAGCGTGCTCACCGTCTGCGGCACGTTCTGCATCTTGGCGTAGCCCCGGAGCAGGATGTTCCAGATGGCCAGGTTGGGCTCCACGCCCGCCTCCTCCATGATGCGCTTGATCTGCTCCGCCAGCTCCGTCTGCTCCATCCTGAGCAGCCCGTGTAGGAGGATGCCGAAGGTGTGGATGGTGGGTTGGGGGTGCACATTGCCGCTCGGCTCGGCTCCGGCACTCTTGTCACCTTCTGTCGTGGTTGAAGCAGATATTCTAGTCCGGAGCATATCGCCGAACACCTCTAGGGCCGGCCGTGTGAAGCCAGGTTGCGGTAACATGGCCACCATGAACGTGTCGTGGATGAGGCTCCCATGCTCACGGACGAGTTGCGTGGCGTAGTTGCCCTCCATCTTTTGGTTCTCGAGCTGAGACTTGAAGTAGGAGTAGAGCGACATGAGATCGTACGGGCGCGACAGGCTCCTGATATACGCCCGAAACATCGTCGCCAGTGTTGTCGAGTCAGGGTCAACAAACCTGCCTCCCAGGCTGGAGGCAAACTCGTCGACCACAGGCACGATGGTCTGCTCAAACTTCCACTCCTGCTCCGGATTGGACTGGCCCATCAGCATGAAGGGCAGAGCATCCGGAATCAGACTCTGTAGGGGCTGCAGATTGAACATCTTGGCGTAGATGCGAAGCATGGGAATAAATGGCCGCAGGGCCTCGGACGGACGTAGATCGTCCTTGCGGACGTCATCCTCGGCGGCGCAGAAGATGACGTGAAGGGCGTTGTTTAGGATCTCGACCGAAGGATTGTTCGTCTTCCGCGCCAGCTGGAGCACGTCCCGTAAGAGGGTAGGATCCATGCTCTGCTTTGCGCCCCGGAAGACTGTCACAAACGCCTTGGCGTCCAATGCCACGCCGCTGTCGGAATAGAACCTGGCGAGACGGACCGCCTCCTCTGCTTCTCCACGCTGGACGAGGCTATCCAGATAGGCCGTGAATGTGATAATGTTGGGTATAAAGCCCTTCTCCATGAGAGCCTCGAGGGCGTGGGTCGGAGAAAAGTCGTCCCCATCCTTGGGTGAGAACTCGTTGGGAGCCTCGCAATGGAGCAGGGCGGTTATGACGCTGGCGCACCTGGGACCGTTTAGATCCACCCCGTCGTTGGCCAGCCCTTCCATGATCCGAAAGGCCTTCTCTCTGTGTTGGGAGTGTGTCGGACCATCGACGAGCTTGTAAGTGAACTGGAGAGACGTGTCTGGGTGAAGCATTACTTGCGACTCCTCCAGCGCACCGTGCAGAGAGGCAGCTTGGTCTCGTGTGAGCATATCGACCAGGATACCAAAGGTGCTCTGTTCAAATGGGATGTACCCAGGCGGAAGCTTTGTCAGAAGCTGAAGCACAAAATCGTACAACTCGTTGGTTCGGGCCCTGGTCCTGCGCTCCGGGACCTGGTAATGCTTCGCAGCAAGGAGGAGAACATCGGCAATGGCATGGCCCGGTGGAGGAGGATCCAGCGTAGCGGCACACACCATGTACGCTGTGTCGGGCCTCTGATATAACGCGGCGATCATGACCTCAGGCCATATATTCTCCCTCTCTTTCACGCTGAGGCCCTTCCAGGTATCCACAATCTGCTCCTTGCTCTTGTTATCGAACAGTTGGCTCGCATTGGAAAACCAGGGGCTATCAGAAAGGTTCGTTGGTTTCGGGCCAAATTGTAGCGCCTTGACATGTCGATTCCAGAACCGCGACGTGCTACTCCTTGGGAAAGTGGCAGATGGCGGCAGCACGCGCACCCTTTTCCATGTGCGATGTTGTGCGGCAGCTTCGCTCTGACGCAGTCTTCGCCTGTCCAACTCGCGTGGCTCCGTCCATCTCAGTGTTCCCGGTTCGGCGTCTGAGGGCGCTTCTTGGATTGGGCCTCCTTCCACTGCTCTTGTCGGCCGTGGACCCCAGCTGTCGTGCTCCCCAGGGACGGCTGTTCGGTCGTCAGGTGGATTATGACGATGGGTCACCGCTGGCCTGTCCTGAGACAGACGGGCTTCCGCGGAGAAAGTAAAACCTCGTGGCCGGTGTGTGGAGAGCTGGCGGATGCCCGTTTGCTCCAGGCGTCGAGCTGTTGGCGGTGCCTTGGTTGTTCGAAGTGCTCGGAGGCAAGCGCTGCATATGTAGGCCGCCTTCATCTCGTCTGGGTTGGCACCGGTTTCGCATTCCTGCGCGTCATAATTTTAGTATACCGCCGAGTGTGTCATTTCGAGTAGGTCGTGAAAGCGTTGAGCGTTGGCAGGTCGACGGGTTCGCGCATCGCAGCATGAAGATTTGGAGGTTGCGGGTTGGTTCGCCTTGAAGAGTCCCGGCCGTTCGTTGGTCCTGGGTAATTTTTTTTTACACTCTGTAATCTGAGCGGCTTTGAGTGCTGGACCTGGGACCGGAAAGACCCACATCACTTTTCCAACGTCGACACCACAGTCTGTTCCTTCACGTCTTCCCGCCCCGCGACTGACGCTAAACAACGCGACTTGGAAACGACTTTTCTAAATAATCGTGCCAAAGTTTCCATTTGGAATACCTACAACCGACATCTTCGCCATCTCGCCACACATCGCCCGCAGTACAGCACGGCCAAACAACATGTCGTCGTCGTCGCAATCTACACTGAGTGCCGCCGCGGACGATCGGAAAGCTCGACTGGCAAATCTCCGAAACCTCAAGCGCAAGCAACCGGCCGACGAGATTGTCGCACCCGAGTCCCAGCGATCCCCATCCCCGCCCGCACAGAAAGACGTGTCGACACTTCACCTGTCGGGCCGCAACTACGACGCCGAGACCAGGGGTCCGAAGCTCGGATTCGAGGCACCTCCCACAGCGGACCTCGAGAAGGCCACGCTGGAGGAGCAGGCTGCCGATGTGGAGGCGGAGATCCGGAAACGCGCAGAGGAGGAGGCAAAGGATGACAAGGGGATCGACCTGTTCAAACTGCAACCAAAGAAGCCGAATTGGGACCTGAAGAGGGACCTGGACAAGAAGATGGCGGTCCTGAACGTGAGGACAGACAATGCCATTGCGCGGCTGGTTCGAGAAAGGATTTCCGCGGCGCAGAAAGCAAAGCAAAAGAGCGCAGGAACAGGGGATAATGACGTCGACGGAGAGGCCTCCGGGATGGATGGCGTGGCTCTCGTGGAGGGACTACGAGTCAGAGAGCAGGAGGAGGAGGAAGACGAGCGGAGAGAAAGGGAGGAAGACGAAGCATTGGCATCATGATCCCGCCGTCTTGTATGTTGTTCTTGTTTTTCTGTCCCGAGTTCACCAGGCTACCCGAGCTATTTGGGCAACTCCAAATCTGATACCCACACTATCTACCTCCCGATTTCATAGCCTTCGTTAGCGCTAACCGCTTGCTGAAAGGGCTCAAACTTCGCTCCCGAGGCGCCTCCTGTGCTGGTGGCCCCCGGAAGGTATCGCTCGGGCCTGGACCTCCACCAAGACGGCCTTCACCACGTCCGCTTGGGGCGTTATCTCTTCCGCGCTCGTCAAACCTTCGCCGATTCGCATCAGGCGACCTTGAGAGGCCCCTCCGATGAGGACGCGAGTCTCGCGACGTCCTGGACACGGACGAGTATCGCCGCCGACGCCTCGGAATCCTTCCGTCGTGATCGCTCGGAGGCGACGCGTCGCGGGAACGATAGGACTGTGCCCGAGGCTCCCTTGGAGGAGACCTACTGTCCCGTGAAAAAGAACGCCGACGCCGTGGAGGAGGAGACCGACTGTCGCCAGAGACAGAGCGCCGACGCCGCGGAGGAGAGATGCTGCGGCTGTCATCGCGACGACCACCAGATCGCACGTCGCGGTCGCTCTCCTCGCCAGGGCTGAGGTGACGCCTTCTGGGTGGTGGAGATCGAGACATACTTCGCCGCCGAGAGTCGGCAGAAGCATTTGTCGAAATAGTCGAAACTGAGTCCGACGAAACAGACCTCTGGCGCTTGGGCGCCGAACGGATCAACTCATCATCGCGCTCCTCCAACTCACGCTTCCGCGCCCTCTCCGCCTCTTGCTTGGCAATCTCTACGTCCGCAATACCCTTCCTGTATCTAGTTTAGACATGTCGCAAAACAAAAACAGGGTTGGCTTTAGTCGGGATGTGTTCTCACTTCTTCTCCAGGGGTTCGAGCGTGTCGCTGGTGAGCTTGGGCACCAATTTAGGGTTCCGGAGCTGCTTGGAGCGGGACGGCCGAGACACGTATGGCCGGTCCTGCGTCGATGCCTTGCACTCGTACGAGTAGTGACGTGCCTTGAGGTGTTAATTGTGATGATGCGAGCATGGAACCGGGGCCGAAAGACTCATCTCGTTTTAAGCACTTCTGGCACTGAACGTTTGCCGGTGTGGTCTGTCGCGGCCCGCCGCGGCCTCTGGCGAACATTGTGTGATTAGGGTGTCGGGGATTGACTATTCAGGTGGACGATGGATTAACCGGAAATCAAATCATCCGGCGATGCTTGAAAGGATTCACCAAGATTGGCCGCCATCAGTTTCCGACTTTTTGAGAGGTTCCAAGTCCCCGGCTCACCACCAGCATGTTGGAACAATCTCCTTGATCTATCACGTGACCAGAGAAATGGCAGAAGAGACTTGCAATGTTCTGTACTCGTAACCCAGTCAGCCAAGGAAGCATCCCCTCCCTAGCACTTGATAATTTACTAATCTATACCCGGGATGTTAAAGTTAAATTCGAATAGAGTCGCAGTCAAGATGGCCCTCCTTCGAACGAGGCAAGTCTTGAATGCGTTGTAGCTGCCCAACTGCCATCTTCTCTCAGGGACTCATCCTCCACGACCATGACGAATCACTTCCAAAAAAAAAATGACTTGTTTAAACATTCGGCTTCTTGCTTAATTTTTTGCCTAACGAAGATTTTCGGGTACGTCTACGTTCAGCGACAACTCGGGAACAAGATTTCGAGGTTTCCCAGTACCTGGTCACCAAGCGACGGGCGTGTTACATAAGCGAGGCGTCCCTGTGAGCGGCTCCCACTCAAAATACCTAGTAGTTCACTGGTACCTGCCTCTGATACCATTTCTTGGTACGCAGGCATGTACCTACTACTACTCGTACACCACCCTGTCTGCGCACACAACAAACGCCCACCCTCGTGACAGTGACCAGGATTCTACTGGCGCTAAGGCTCAACCACCTTGGACTTTCTCGCCAGTTCCTCATCCCCTTTCACAGCTTCTCCATCATCTGCGACGCCAGCGTACCGACCAGAGGCACGAGCGGACATACAGAGTACAGTCGCACGGCCGTTTGCTCAATTATCATCTCTCCTGCAGCGGCACGTCGAGCGCCTGCATACCTGCCTGGTCAGCCAACGCAGGCTGGTCGGATGGCCCATCACCAATTCCGAGCATCCACGGCCTTGCACATTTGTCGACCTGCTCCCCGCCAACCACTCCCCTGACGCCTCACCGTGCCCAGAAATCATGAAGCACTTGCCGTCACGACGATGAACACCGATATTTCGACTGCGTTTTACTGGCACGGCTTGATCGATTCTGCGTTTTGACTTGTCTCCTTCAGTCGCTACTTCTCACCATTGCCCACTGCTGCCCCGACGATAGTACGGCTGGGGGCAATCGACCTGGCCTGCTGCATCAAAAGACGCTTGTGACCTCAATTGTCACTCCTTTTCTTTCCGCCGTCCAGCATTCCCCCGACAATTTGGATAATACTTCGACTTGTCATTACCTCTGTTTTCTCCGGCTGCACCAATGACTCCAGACGCAAAACCGTCCTTTGCCAAGGTACGTATTCCACTCTGAGTCCTATACATCCCCTGATCCTCAGCTCTGTCATATCAAGAAGCTGACCGTCCGCCCTTCCCATATTCAGGTGGCTGCCTCAGTCTCCACCGAGGCCAGAACCGGTCCATCATCCACAGCTCGCCCCCCGAATGCATCGCAAGAGACACGCGGAGACGCAAGCCTCAACCCTCCCGCGACAAGGCCAGTCATCGCCGACGGTGGCCCTAGGAATGCACCGGCGAATAATACAGCTCCTCAGGGCGGTGAAGCAATGAATGGTCCCGGTCAAAGCCTTGCGGCCGTTGACAAGCTCGCCGAGAGAGTCGGCGACTTGGATCTTCAGCGCAAGTCTCCAGAAGTGCTAGCGGATACCGAAGGCACTTCCGTACGGATCGAACGGCCGCAGCCCGTCAGCCGGGAGAGCGGCGCATCTGACGAATCCCAAAAGGCTGATTCGAGCTCGGAGCTCGGGACAAAACCTCCAAGCCTGGACGGTAAGAGCATCACGTCTGGGACGACATTTGCTCTTGATGAAAAGGAGTCTTTACGGCCGGACGACAGTGCCAGTGTTAAGGCTGCTGGCGAGGATGATGACTCGTTTTCGGTTCGCGGATCCCTTATCGCTGGATCCCGGATGGGATCCGACCTGGCTGCTCGGGCTAGGGGCATTCAGCTAGGTGATATGCCAGACCGCCGGTTGATGCAAGTCACTCCGGGAAGCTCCGGCCATGGTATTCTCACTCCTCAGAGTGCCTCATCAGAGCAGCCGTCCCGGAATGGTCCCGAAATGCCACCCCTGGCGACTGCAGAAGGCTCGGCCAATGCTCTCAACCTCATCTATCGACATGCGCCGGATGAGAAACTCATCGAGGCGTTGGCGACGCCTAAGGACAGGATATATCTTCTGAGGCTAGAGAAGGAGGTGATCAACTTCGTACAGAATTCAGGGTATGATCGGCCCGCTTCATCTCTCTAAAGAGCCCGAACTTACCGATTTTAGGGAACCATACATGGACCTGCCGCCATCCAATTCGTTCTGCAGAATGCTGGCTCACAAGTTGGCGGACTATTATCACATGACGCACTCGTTTGAACCGAACATTGGGGTCGTCCGCATTTTCAGGACACCCTTTTGCCGAGTTCCGACATCGTTGGCTCACTGGGATCCGGCACCAAACTCATCAAACAACAGCACCCCACCTCCAGCTGTTCTGCCCAAGAAGATCATGCGCCGTGGGCAGGATGGTGACGCTGGTGTCGCCAGCGCAACTCCTTCGAAACCAACTTCGGAGGCTGGAAGCGACAAGGAGAACAAGGACAAGCCACAGGGCAATCAAAAGTAAGCGGTCTGATGGCAAACCCTATCAACTGTACCGACTAACGTTGTATAGGCTCACTCGAGAAGAACGTGAGGAGGTGTACAGGGCAGCCCGAGAGCGCATTTTCGGCAGCTCAGAAGACAATCCTGCTGGTTCGTCAACTGTGCATCTCATTGAGGTTTTGCACACTAACTGATTGTCTTACAGACGCGGACAAGGATACCGACGCATCCAGAGCAAGTTCAGTATCAGGAAACAACAGGTCCAGTGCCAGCAAGGGCCGCAGAAGTGGAAGACACCGCCGCGATGATTCTGATAGCTTCGATTCCCGAAACCACTATGCGCCATACTGGGGTCCGCAGCAGCAAACATGGATGGCACAATACGGCCAGCCTCCAGGCGGACAAGTGCCCGCCCAGCCTCCTGCCGTGTATGCTGCCCAGACACCACCTGTATATGGCCAGCAGAATATGGGTTATCCTGGTGTGCCCAGTGTGCCGCCCACCTCGGCCTACCCTGCCTATCAAGCGCCTCAGGTATGTACATGGCGATAATGCGCTGCCCTGATGTCAATGCTAACCCATGTAGTATCCTCAACATGTACCGCAACCAAGGTACCCGGTGGGCGGCAGCCCGATGACGTCCTATGGCTCACCCGTCTCGGGAACTCCCCAGCAGCCGCAAAACTGGCAACCAGGATACAATACTCCCTTGTATCAGGGCAGAGGGGCACCGCCGCCTGGTCACCCCGTGCAGCCTGGCATCCCTTACCCGTTTGGACAGCTGCCGGCGAATGCGAACCCGAATGACCCAAAGAGCCAACATCCCATCCCCGGAAGCTACAACAGGAACCACAACTTCAATCCTAAGACGCAGTCGTTTGTACCTGGTGGCAACGGGATGCCGCCAGCGCCAGGTCCGCAGCCACCGTTCGCGGCTCCTGCGTCGCACCATGGCAGCCCCCAGATTGGCACAACGCACCCAAGCTACCCAGCCTACCAGCAGGGTGTTCCTCAGCCGTATGGCGGTGGCCACGGCATGGTACGACAGGCTTCCAACAACTCGGTGCCCGGATATCATCCGCCGCAGCACATACCGACTTCTTACGGACACCACCACCCTCCACCCCCCGCGCAACAGCCTCACCAGGCTCCTCTTGCGCATGTTGGCTCCAGCCAACCCGCACATATCCCTAATCGACCCAACATGCCTCCTCAGGGACCCACACCCGTCTTCAGCCATCTGCCAACTTATGGCAACCCGGCGACCTTGCCGCAGAAACCGGCTACTGGTATTTAGAGAGTATCAACGGATGTTGCGGCTCAATCATAATTTGGCCCGCAGTGTCTACACATCATGTCTAGCATTTCTTGGCGTTACCGGTGGCTTAGGGGAAGAATCACACGAAGTAAATAGCTCTGACAGGCAGGATTTAGTAGAGGGGAGAGAGCAGTGAGAGAAAAATAAAATTGAACTCTCCTCCGGCAGCATTGGACTGAACGAAACAGGATGGGATACTATTCGATTTCATTTTCCTCTTTTTAACGTTTTCTAAAAGTCCCAACGGCCATTATCTTGGCCTCCCACAACGCCTGAATAAGCTGTATAGGCACATGATACCCATGCGTCGTCCTTCCATACATTGTCCACGTCCCCTCCCAGATCTGGCCAGCCGGTCCACCTGCCCTTCATTCCGCGGGTTCGCGAGGCTCCCGGGGTTCCCGCTGCTGGCCACCTCCCCTGCCACCACCACGGCCGCCGCGCTTGCCACCACCACGCTGGCCACCCTTCTCCCCCTCGTTCTTGTTCTCGCCATCCTTGTCGCCGGTGGTAAGGTTGGCGGTGGCTAACCGCTGGGACAGGTCGATCTGGGTGCGGATGGTGTTGGCCAGGTAGCTGACCATGAGGACGTCCTGGATGTGGTTGTTGAAGTCGTTCTCAATCTGGTTGGCGTCGACCTTGGGGGCGAGGGACAGGGCGCTCATGAGGTACTGGCCCAAGGCGTTGTTGGGCTCCTCGTCCTCGTCGAGGACGCCGTTGACCCACTCGCTGACGCGGTCGAGCAGGTCAATGGTGGTCTCGAGGGAGCGGCCGAGGTTCTCAATGTCGGAGATGACGGGGGTGGTCCGGGACTCGAGGTCCTTGGCGCTGGAGATGGCCTGGAGGGCGCTGCGGTCGGCGTCGCCGTAGAGGACCTTGTGGGGAACCTGGGCGAAGAGGCAGCTCTCAGCGGCGCGCTCGGCATTGACGGCGACGGGGGCGCTGATATAGGCGCGGGTCTCGATGCCCTCACCCGGGTCGGTGGAGACGGTGAGGTGGATGGCCGGGTGGGGGAAGGTGCCCGTGTCGGGGCTGGCGAAGAAGTTCTGGATGAGGGCGCTGAAGCTGTTGAGCTCGAGAGAGGTGGTGTACCAGCCCAGGAGTGACTCGCGGGGGTTGGCCTTGAGGGTCAGGGCGAGCATGTTCTTCTGGTACTCGACGTCGACCTCGACCTGGTCCTCCTCCTCGGTGTGAGGGATGGCGAAGCACGAGCGGACCTCGACCTCGGTGCCATCCTCGGA
This sequence comes from Hapsidospora chrysogenum ATCC 11550, assembly GCA_000769265.1. Classification (NCBI taxonomy): domain Eukaryota; kingdom Fungi; phylum Ascomycota; class Sordariomycetes; order Hypocreales; family Bionectriaceae; genus Hapsidospora; species Hapsidospora chrysogena. The sequence continues at coordinate 20,897 of JPKY01000194.1, forward strand.
GCGGTGGCCGACGAGGGCGCCGATGACGCGGCTGGGCTGGGACGCATCGCGGACGTCTCGTCGTACGGCGTGGTCGAGGATGGAGACGATGGCCTAGGAGCGAGGGGGTAAAGTGTCAGCGCGACAAAGGCCCATCATGTGTGGGATGACATGGAATGTATGCGGTCACGAGAAGTCCTTGGGATTCGGCGGGAGGAGGGGCAGATGAGGATATCGTCGTACCTGGGGCTGGATGTTGACGGTGAGCGGGGCAAGGCTAGTCTGGAGGCCAGCCTGTGAGGGGCCCAGGGGGCGCGAGAGATGGATGAATCTCTCTGTAGCGGCGGCCATGGTGGGTGGTCGTGTCCTCTCGAGGTCGGTGAGGATGGGCGGGAACAGAGGGACGCAAAGGGCAGGGGGAGGATAGATTTGGCGAGGGGTGGTGGTGGTGGAGGCGGGCCCAAATCTTCACTTGCCAACTTTCGCACTTGCAACTTGCCGCACCACAAGAAACCGGTCGCGGGTGGCTCACACACGCACAAATTTCGCCTTACTAGAGCAAGTAATTGTGTGTGGCAGTGGGGGGTGTGCAGGTGCTGGGCCACGGGGCTTGTGGGCGCTAAGATAAGATAAGATGTGGCTTATCCGATGAGGGACCTGCCTAACCAACTGTGGCTTGTGTACGACAAGGGTACCACCAAGCAGTACGTACTATGAGTATGTACATGGTTCATCTTAGGAACTTTTTTTTTTCTTTTCCTGATGAGACTGATGAAGCCAGCCTACAACCCGCTTCCTCACTCCATTACATTACTGGTTCCACATGATCCTTTATTTGAAGCGCCTTCTCCAGACACTAATTAGAAGGTCACGCATCTGAGAAGAAGATGGGCCCTCGAGGGAGAGGAGGGAATTTCCGGGGCCGAGGAGCTCGAGGACGCGGTGGACGAGGCCGAGGACGAGGAAAGGCCACCAGCCGATGGGGCCCAAATAGACGGTTCGATGCCGCCCGTTTGGAGGACCGAGATGAGTATGTTCGAATTTTCCTCTAATACTGACCATCTTCTCGCATCATACTCACATTATAAACAGGGAAGAAAGCTCTGCTTCAGAAGTTGATCTCGGTGTGGACGAAGAGGAGCCTGAGCTGGACGAAGCTTCAGAGGACGAGGATGAGAAGGCCGTGGCTGTGCGCCCTTACATGGCGCTCCTCCAAGGATTCAGAGATGAGAATGCCCCCAGAGCCAAGAGGCGCAAGCTGGGTCACAAAGAGTCCACAGAAGCCCCAGCTCGTCCTGCTGCGGAGGAGAAGGAGGATGAGTCTGGGTCGGGGTCGGAGTCGGACAACGAGGGGCGCGACGTCGATCAGGTCGAGGAACCTGAGGACCCCGCCATCGGCCTAGACGAAGTACCGGAGGACGACGATTCATCAGACGAAGAGGAAGATTCTACAGATCCGTTCGACGTACACTTTGCCCGCCCTGATGAGCAACTCAGCTCACAGCGGGTAGAAGCGGCAAAGAAGGGAGAATGGGCGACGAAGCGCGCACTGGTGAACTCATGGCGAGCAACACTCATGCAGCCCGGCTCTGAAGATGGCTCCGATGTCCCGTCAAAGGCGTCGGGCTTGGAGAGTTTCAGGTTGAAGCAGAAGCTGAAAGAGACAGCCAGCCAGAAGATGTCCAACCTCAGCGATCTCGAGAAGAGCCTTGGCCCCATCCTGTTTGACTACAAGGATGTCTTGTACTGCGACCGCACAGTCAAGGACTCGAAGTCACTGCGCCAGATTGTCTGCCTTCACGCTTTGAACCATGTTCTCAAGTGAGTAGTGGCCCCTTACCCGACCCAAGTCCCGAACCACTATACTGATGACAATTTCCCAGGACCCGAGACCGGGTTATCAAGAACAACCACAAGCTGGCGAAGGCAAGTGACAACCTGGACTTGGACCTCCGCGACCAAGGCTTCACCCGACCCAAGGTCCTGTTTCTCCTCCCCACACGGAATTCGTGCGCTCGCATGATCAACGTTATCCGCGATCTCATCGAACCAGACCAGCAGGAGAATCGCAAGCGGTTCGAGGACTCGTATGTCGACAAGGACAACAAGTTCAGCCAGGACCGGCCCGTCGACTTCAGGGACCTGTTCGAGGGCAACGACGACGACATGTTCCGCATCGGCGTCAAGTTCACCCGCAAAACCATCAAGTTCTTCTCCCAGTTCTACAACTCGGACATTCTCTTCGCTAGCCCCCTAGGCCTCCGCATGGCCATTGGCTCCGAGGAGGACAAGAAGAAGCTCGATTACGACTTCCTCAGCTCCATCGAGATGGTAATCATGGACCAGGCGGACGCGCTGCTGATGCAGAACTGGGAACACGTCGAGTACATATTCGAGCACATGAATCTCCAGCCCAAGGATGCGCACGACTGCGACTTCAGCCGCGTGAGGAGCTGGTATCTGGAGGACTGGGCCAAATTCTTCCGGCAGAACATCGTCCTCTCCGCCTTCAACACCCCCGAGCTAGCAGAGCTGTTTAGGCTTCACTGTCAAAACTGGTCGGGCAAGGTCCGACTGCAGCTCGAGTACCCCGGAGTCCTGCAGCAGCTGGGCCTGAAGGCCAAGCAGACCTTCTCCCGGTTCAACGCCCACTCTCCGGGCAACGACCCCGACGCCAGGTTCGACTACTTCACCAGCGCCATCGTGCCGTCGCTCATCAAACGAGCCAAGGATGCCACCGGCACGCTCATCTTCATACCGTCGTACCTGGACTTCGTCCGTGTGCGAAACTACTTTGCCAACTCGCAAGAGATGATCAGTCTCAGCTTTGGCGCCATATCCGAGTACGCGGACGTCCCCGAGGCGTCGCGCGCGCGCTCTCACTTCCTCAATGGGCGACACCGTGTGCTCCTCTACACGGAGCGAGCCCACCACTTCCGCAGGTATCAGCTGCGCGGCGTGCAGCGGGTCATCTTCTACGGTCTACCGGACAACCCCATCTTCTACAAGGAGATCGCGGGGGGTTACCTGAGCAAGAGCGAAGAGGACATGAGGCTGGAGCCCGGGCGGGGGACCATCAGGGTTATGTTCTCCAAGTACGATGTGATGAAGCTCGAGAGGATTGTTGGGTCTAAGCGGGTGGGGAAGATGATACAGGACCGGGGGGATACGTTTGATTTCGTCTAGGAGATACTCGTCAAGCGATGCCATGATCCGTATTTCTCGATTATTGGGTACCTCATGGTGCCACACCACAATTACAACCCACCCAAGTTTGGTGGTATGAATGTTATTGCGTACATGTTTTGTACATGGCCCCCCTAAATGTCTGCGCCAACGTAACTAGTAATACAAGTGACTTCCTCCCAGTATCCCATGCGATCTCGGGCTCGTTTATTGCTTCGCGTCTTCACCGCCTCGCTTGTGAGAATCAGGCACAATATCCGCTGCCAGGCTCTCGATACGCTTCCGCTCAATGTCAGCCAGTTCGCTCGCCTCAGTCTCATGAACCGACCCCTCCTGAACCCTCGCCAAATAATTCACAGCCGACTGCCCCGGCGCGCCCTTGCCCTTGGGCATCTTAAAGTTGGCCACCTTGGGCTCCCAGTGCGGCCTCCCATTGCTACCCTGCTGCCCGCCATCCAGCGGCGGGCCGGCGTCCTCCTGGCTCAGGAGCATGAACCGCTGCACCATTTCCTCGAACTCCCTCTCGCCGCGGTACGCCGTCACTTTCTTGACGTTCATGACGGTGACGGGCGTGGCCGTGCGGCCGAGCAGGCGGTCGCGCGCCACCGTCTTGGCCGTCATCATGAACTTGGTGTCCTTGGGCCCGTCGACGAACTCGAGGATCGACGTCTCGGCCTGGTCGTGCTTGTCCCGGGGCTCCGTGCGCGTCACGCGTGTGTATCCCCCCTTGCGCGTCTCGTAGCGTTTCCGCAGCTCGCCAAAGACCTTGGGCATGTACTGTTGGGGTTCCTGCGCACGCAAGCTGTCAGCTTCCCAGGTTCCGCGAAAGGGGGAGTTCGTTCCATCGCAAGCAACAGGCCCCCTGCCCCCCGGCCAAATTGGTAGTAGGTTTTTTTGGAAAAACTCACATATAGGATGCCCTGTACTGATCTCCGACTCGTCTCATTGTCCTTCTTGGCTAGTGTGACGAGCTTCTCGGCCAGGCGCTGGGCCTCCTTTGCTTTGGCGTGGGTGGTGACGATGTGCTCGTGGTGCACCAGCTGGGTGACCAGGCCGCGCAGCAGGGCCTGGCGCGCGGCGGAGTCGCGGCTGAGGTGCCTATACTTGACGAGGCCGCCTGCCATGGTTTCTGCTGGGGATGCCGCCGCGTCGTGTCGCGTTGTGGGAGATTGTGGGTTTTGAGGATCATTCGTGGCCTTGCTGGAGGTGGCTGTCGTGGGAAATTTTTGGCCTAGCGCGGCAGGGTTCCGGTCCGATGCACAGACACAACGGGCAGTCCTGGTGCTTGGTGGCCAGCCACACTTTTGCAGCTACCTACAAGTACTCGCACTACGTCAACCAACCACCACACCGACCACCACCACGACCATCTACACTCTCCTCGACACGCTGCCACAGGAAGCTCACGGACAGCTTTCCTAGGGGGCCAATCGGCATCAGCTCAATCATGCTTGATAGGGTCTAACTGGATTATCCCACGGCTACCACGAACACCATAGACACACGCCGCCCCGCCGGCTGCAATTACCTCATCCTCGGTTAGCTGGGTGGCAGCACTCACACACGCCCGCAATGGGTTTCGCCAGCGGCTTTGTACGCAACCCTACATTAAGCGTGTCTCCCCGCCTAGATAGATCGAGGCTGCTGACACGTTTGTTACAGACGGGCGGCGTCGCCGTGACCCTATCGGTCGCCTACCTCAGCGTCCTCGCCCACCAGCGCAACCGCGAACAGCAAGGCGCCGCACTACGCGCCCAAGCCCTCGCCCTGCAGAACCTGATCGACCCCCTCCCCGCACCACTCCCACCGACACGCTCAGAGGTGGCCGCCGCCCAGCGCGCCACGGCCATCGAGGTCGCCAAGGATCGCTGGAACCACGAAGTGGAGAACGCGGCACGGTGGGTGCAGAACACAGACTGGGACGAGACCAGGGAGACCATCGAGCGGAGCGCGTCGAGGCTATGGGGACGGGCCTTTGGCGAGACGCCGGCGGAGGAGGCGGAGAGGGTCAAGGCTGGCGTGGTTGCGCGTGCGGAGCAGGCCAAGGGCAAGGCTGAGGATGCCGGACATGGTGTCGCTGATGCTGCTCGGGCTGCGTACAGCGACGCCAAGTTGAGGACCCAGAGCGTCGAGGAGGCTGCCGAGAATAAGTTCCTGGAGGCCAAGCTATGGGCCGACAAGGAGGCCCACAAGGCCGAGGGTAAGGCCTCCGAGGCCAAGGGCGTCCTGGCTTCAGCCTGGGAGGGCGGGAAGGACAAGGCACGCGACATGGCCGAGAAGACAAAGGCCGCCATCGGCGCCGCCGGTGAGAAGATCGATGCCGGGCTGCACGGCCCGGGAAAGGCCACACCGACGGCGGACGACCCCGTGGCCAAGGCGCTGAGCCAGCGGTACGAGAAGCCCGAGGCCAAGGTGAACAGGACGGTGGCGGAGGTGCTGAATGAGAGATATACCCCCATCGACAAGAGGGACAACACGGTGCTGAGGGGGATATAGACGTTGTACGAACGGGATTGCCTAAAGAGTTTCATTTGTTGCTGTACAATTTGCAAAATAGACATGCGAATCATGTAGGCTTTCAGTTTGGATTCGCCATTTACTCCAAGTTTCGAGCGACGGGCACAAGACCACACAGGAGTACTTGATAAACGAACGCGGGCGTGCACATCACATCGGCCAGGCTTCACTTTCGGTGATCGAAGGGACAAAGACATTATTTACGGCAGAGCCTCCGGTGCCTCAAATGGGGCACGTCTGGGGTCAATGGAGACTCCTTACGTCAGGAAACGGCATCGGGGATGGTGGAAGCCGAAGGCGAAAGCCGTGTCCACCCGATTCATGCTGGTACTAACCTAAATAGGTATTACTACAGGTACCGGTACCTAAGGACGAGTGCGGAGGTACAGACTTGGTCAAGCCGACTTGCGATTCGGGGGGGTTACAGGCGTCGTTTTGCTCGTACTCGTACCAGAATTGGTAAATGGGCTGTCCCCATTGGCCCAGGCGGTCTCCCATTCCGAATAAACCCCCCGAGACATGGCGAAGCCGAGGCCGAGAAAAAAAACTGGATGACAGACATTCTTGTCCTCGCTCATCCTACCAAATCGCATCCTTTCCATTTTGCCTTTGTCAATTCCTTCTTTTTCTACCCTACGCACATAACATAAAAAATTGCTAGGTAGGATTTCATCGCTGAGCTGAGCATCGTCGCCGCCCCGTATATCTGGTGTACAATTCGCACCCCCGTCATCAGATCAAATTCCCGACCAAACCCACCCCCGCCACTCCACCGCCGCCGACCGCCATTGTCGACTCGGGACCAGACACGCCTCCGCCCACCGCCCCTTCTCGACCTGAACATTCCCACCAACGTCGCGATACAAACAATCGCTGCCGACAGAAATGTCCTTCTCCAGCCTCGTCCAAGACCTGAGCCTGCGCGACCGCGACGGCAACGGCCCCGCTCCTCGCCGCCCCGGCGCTCCCTCCGTCAGCTCTACCGTCGACGACCGGGCGTCGCATATCTCACGCGCCATGTCGTACGCCAGCACCTCTGCCACGAGCGTGAGCATCTCTGGCGAGGTCTCCAGCCAGCTCCACGGTGGTTACTTTCACCCGCTGGCTCGGTCGTGGCAGGCTGAGCGCCAGTTGACCAAGGTACGTGCGCTCCGCGGACATGGATGGACCCGCAGGCCACATCATTCCAATCGAAGAGGCGCCCGTACATAAATAACACTGACGCCGTCGTGATACAGTCTATGCTCATTTACCCCCTCTTCATCACCGACGGCCCCGATGACATGATCCTCGTCCCCTCCCTGCCCGGCCAGCACCAGCTAGGCCTCAACAAGCTCGTGCCCTTCCTCGAGCCCCTGGTCCGCAAGGGCCTGCGGTCCGTCATCCTCTTCGGCGTCCCCATGAAGCCCGGCAGCAAGGACGCGCTGGGCAGCGCCGCCGACGACCCCGAGGGCCCCGTTATCCAGGCCATTCGCCTGCTGCGCCGCCGCTTCCCTCAGCTCTTCATCTGCACCGACGTGTGCCTGTGCGAGTACACCTCCCACGGCCACTGCGGCATCCTGCGCGACGACGGCAGCCTCAACAACCAGCTCTCCGTCGACCGCATCTCCGACGTGGCCATCGCCTACGCCAAGGCCGGAGCGCAGTGCGTCGCGCCGTCGGACATGAACGATGGTCGCATCCGCGCCATCAAGCTGAAGCTCATCGAGGAGGGCATCGCCCACAAGACCGTCCTCATGTCCTACTCGGCCAAGTTCTCCGGCTGCTTGTACGGTCCCTTCCGCGACGCCGCTGGTTCGGCGCCCTCGTTTGGCGACCGCAAGTGCTACCAGCTGCCACCCGGTGGACGCGGCCTCGCGCGCCGGGCCATCACCCGTGATATCGGCGAGGGCGCCGACATTATCATGGTGAAGCCCGCGAGCCAGTACCTCGACATCATCAGCGATGCCAAGGAGCTCGGCAGGGACATGCCCGTGGCCGCGTACCAGGTGAGCGGGGAGTACGCCATGATCCACGCGGGCGCCAAGGCCGGCGTCTTCGACCTCAAGGCCATGGCGTTCGAGTCCATGGAGGGCATCCTGCGGGCGGGCGCGACAATTGTCGTCAGCTACTTCACCCCTGAGTTCCTGGACTGGTTGGAGCACTGATGGGGGGTTTGTTGTGTGTTGGGGGTGGGACTTGGAAGAATCAAAAGGGGCGGACACACGGAATGATTTGCATTTGGAAAAGGCGTTTGGGGGCGGGTTTACGATATATGGGACGCGATGGATACACACAAAATTTTCCTGTTTGTATTTCTTTTCTTCCCTTCTTTTTTTTCCCCGGCTCTAGCGATGCCTGTTTTGACGTATGAATACAATACATATCTGATGAAAGGTCATTGGGGGTGTAGGAGATACTAGCCCACCGCGACTTTCCACATGAATCTAGATTTCTCGAACAACTGTCGTCCGACTCCCACAGTCGCTGCTTATGCCATTTGGACCAATACTACATGTACATCGACTCTTTTGCAGAAATGGTATTTGTGTCCGACCAAATCGAAGGGGTGGGGGTCGACTTGGGATATCACTGAAACGTTGTCGAGCGGTCTTCAGACACGCAACACATACATTCCCAAGCTCAACCCAAGCGACGAGGAGTACTAAGCGCTAAAGGCGGGAGCTGATTCGACGAGGCCGGCGGTGCAACAAGGTGAAATACGTCCTCCGAAGCCGAAACGAGATCATCCAACATGCCAGGGCTGCACGGTTTTTAATCGAGAACATTGTGATCTCGGCGTGCCACACTGCCGAGAATATTATTCCATGTCCCTTATTACAACGTCTTTACGTCGTTATTTGCATGAGTATTGCGCGATTATCGCGCGACTGGTATATTAAGTATAGACAAATATATATATATATATATATATATATATACACTGTCGTCATTAAT
>JPKY01000195.1:0-29500 GCA_000769265.1 Hapsidospora chrysogenum ATCC 11550
CCCCCCCCCCCCCTTTACCTGCATACGAGTACAGGTCCTGCTTGTATAGTAGTGCTTGCTCAACGTCGCGGGATCTCCCCGAGTCCTTCCCCCTTTTCGCCCCAACATCATCTGTGGGGAAGGACGGTATTACTCGACATGACAACCCTCGCTTGGGAAGCCTCCTCGACGCATTTGCAACTCGTGCTGACGTACATGAACCGAGTGGGCGTGAGCATGTATACGGATCGGGAAGCGACTCCTAATTTGCACCATCACGATACGGCGTAATGGTACTTGGCACGAATGCTACCACGTTCTCAATCCCGGATAGGTGTAGCAACGTGCCCGATACTCTTGAGAGATGAGACAAGGAAAGGGATGATGGTGTTCTCAGAGCAACTCCTATACCGCCGGGTATTCAGCGCCCTGCCGCATCTTTGCCTGCCTCCTTCTCCCGGCTGATTCTCCCCTCCTCCTCTACCACTGCTCCGGATAGGGGCTGATCCGTAGAGCTATCACTACCGGCCAGTCCAGATCCCCCCTGCTGCGCCCGCTTCCCGGGCTTAGACACATCGATAGTTCGCCTCTCGACAAACCACGTTACGACCGCCGCCGCCGCGGTAGCCGCAACAGGCACGATAAACGAAGTCGTCATCGCCTTATTCAGCGCTACGCGAAACTTGTCCCTGAGCGGCGCATCCAACTCTCTCATGGCCGCCACCATCTTCTCTAATCCCTCCTCTGCAAACGCGACGGAATCCCCGCGGGAGACGATGCCACGCAATCCAAGCCGCAGGGTGCGCACGAAGAGGTTCTGGGCCACGCTGATGCCCACGGCACGGCCCAGCTGCTGCGAGAATATCTCCATGACGGACGCCACGGGCATGTCCTCGGGGAGGCTGACAGCCTGCACCGCCAGGATGGACGAGTGCATGGCCAGGCCGAAGCCTGCCCCGATGGGGACCTGGTAGCCTATGTACTGGGCGGCTGTGCTCCCGGCGCGGAGTTGCTGGAGCAGCACCGAGCCAGCCAGGTAGATTAGGGGTCCTGTGCAGAGGAAGGGGAGGTAGTGGCCCCATGCGCTGATGGCGAAGCCGGCGACGGCTGTGCTGAGGATGTTGGAGAAGGTGATGGGCAGCTGGTACACGCCCGAGAGCGTCGCGCTGATGCCGTGGACAGTCTGGAGGTAGGTGGGTAGGAGGGTGATGTGCGTGACGTTGGCCATGCCGTATAGAAACGAAAAGATGCAGCATGCTGTCACGGTGCGCTGCTTGAAGAGGCGGACGGGTATCACGCCGCTTGTCACCACAAGTGTCAGATACTGGTACTCCTCGTACTGAGTGAAGAGGGCATAGCTCACTTGTTCTTCTTGAGAGCTTGGGAGACGGAGAACCCCACGAGGAGAAGGCCGGAGCCGAGAAAGCAACCCCAGACCTGAGGCGATGAGTAGGGGACGACGTTGCCGCCCCACTCGAGGGCCAGGAACAGCAGCACCAGACACGAGATCAGGAGCAACGTGCCCAGAGGATCACACCTCCGCAGCTTGTGGGCCAAGGACAACTGCTGCTTCGGGTTGGGCACCCTCTTGACCACCAGGAACACCATGACCACGGCGACGAAGCCGAGGGCTGCGGGGCGAGGCAGACGCGTCAGTGGAGATCAAGTAGAGATCAAGCCATGAGCATCCATGGTCCCCAAAGGCCCAGAAGGTAACTTACGCAGGTTGACCCAGAAGTTGAAGCGCCACTGCGTTCCAAGGTTAGCTGCATGCTGCACATTGCCCGAGTTACCTGGTCCATGTGGGAGGGTATCATCGTGTGTACAAGATGTACACGAGTACATTGTAGTATGCACACGTGCAGGTATGAGCTAGTTCCTGATCCGCAGCTCGCGCGCGGGTAGGCAGGACCACCCAAGGGGGGAACCAACAGGCAAAGGCCAGCCGCGCGCAGGGGACTATGAAGATTCGTTCGGGGACGTACCGTCAGATAGGAATCAGTCAGGGCCCCGCTCATAGTGGGACCGGATGTATAGGCCACGGCCTGCAGCGCCGTGAAGAAAGCCATGAGACGGGGGCGTTCTCTCATGGGGGTGTGGCCGATGATGGCGAAGCCACCGGCGGTCATGCCGGCAGCCCCCAAGCCCGCGACGGCGCGGCCCAGGATGAACACGGGCGAGTTCGTACTGGTGGCGCAGATGATGGACCCGACCTCGAAGACGAGCATGGAAGTGACGTAGAAGATCTTGGGTTCATAGAAGGCCACCAATCTACCGAGGACGAGCTGGAATGGCATAAGCGCTAGGAGGTATGCGCTCGTATACCAGCCAATATGCTCGAGGGTTCGAAATTCCGATGTGATTGTGGGGATGGCAGGGCCTATGTTAAACGGTCAGCCCATGCTATGTAAAAGTGCGTACGTACCTCGTATTATCCGTCATTACTCGACCCGGAACATTAGGAAAGGGGACCGGGACGGGTACACTACCGAGGATGCTGGTGTCCAGGGCCACAAGCAAATTCGCCAGACCCAATGAGAAGGTCAGGAGATAGAGCCGCCATTTAGGTAGCTCCTCATTATGCGGTATGTGATCCACTGGCTGGACGTCGTCACCTTCTGCGGACGAGTGCGACATGTTGTTGATTTCCCGTTCGGGCCCAGGGGCAGCCGGTGACCCCGGCGCGCCCTCCGTGGGAGGGACAGAAGGGTCGGCTTCGGGCTGCTTCATCAAGGCTTTTCACTAGTGAGTTGATACTAATCAGGAACCGACGAGTAGGCACGGGACGGTACGGTCTAGGTTTCGGTTGGGTTGGGTTGGGTTGGGTTGGGTTGTTGGGGGGGGGGCAAGTCCGGTCTGGTGCGGAAGGGAGGTGAAATTGCCAGCTGTTGCNGGGGTGTTGGGGGGGGGGCAAGTCCGGTCTGGTGCGGAAGGGAGGTGAAATTGCCAGCTGTTGCTGATCTCAAGCGGCCGTCTTGACACTCAGAAGCCAGGAGACACTCGGTCGCTACTTAAGCAACGATGTCGAAACTGCATATTTACTTGGCCCCTCGGATTTCATCATTAGGGTAGTCTGTCAGCCCGCACCGGGCCCGCATCGGGGGCGTCCCCGTCTCGTACCCACCTCCTCCTACCCTGCCGTAGCAACGAGGCCTACAAGTGTTGAGTTGACCTGTGCAACATCCATGGCCCCAAGGCTCGATGAATCCATCTAACCTAGATCCGGGGGGAGACATCGCTTCAGGTCCTCATAATCACTTAAGCGTACATGTTTCGTATCTGCCAGCCGACCCCCGCCACAGAGATCCAGGGTCGTTTTATCTCCGTCATACGACCATAGAAAGTGTGTACAAGTTAATATCAGGCTAAATCTATATCCGTCTACATGCGGGCCGCCCTTGGAACCACGCAAGTCGCGGAGTGGTGCGGCAATCAGCGCGCCCCGGCCGAATGTCCGGAGACGCCGCTGCCACTTAGCGGCGCCATTCCCGCTCATGGCGTCTACTCTACTGCCAAGCCAGGACACACCTAGGTCCATAGAAAAGTTCGTTATGCAGACATGCATAAGTTGACACGAGGTATATGGGGAGGATGCGGGGAAACCCCAGCAAGCGAGGTATGCAGTTTACCGAGCCTTGAATGCTTCGGTAGAGTAGAGGTAGAATACATTGGTCACTATGGTTCGTAGGAGGAGACCGGCGTTGTATAAGCCATTGGATAAGACAACCAAGATTCCTCCCTGCAACTATCCGTAGACTCGGTTCGAAACATCCCGTCACATCTCGTCTCCTCCATACTGTACGAAACAACTGATACTCATCCATGGACAACGTCCAGAAACTGCGGGACATGGCGGCTGCAGCCTCAGGGCTGGGCCAGGCCCATCCCATCGTAGCCGCGGGTGTCACGCTCCTCCTATTGCCCGTGGCTGTCGTCGTGTACAGGCTTTTCTTCCACCCGCTGGCTCGTGTCCCCGGACCCAAGCTCGCGGCCATCACGACTGTGTGGTACGCATACCAGACACGCAAGGGCCGGGCGCGGGAGCTCACCAAGATGCTGCACGAGACGTACGGTCCCATCGTGCGCGTCTGTCCCAACCAGGTGTGGTTCAACACGGAAGAGGCCTTTAGGCAGGTCTACAGTTAGTCGAATCACCATGACACGCCCCCCCAAGATGAACAATGTGCTGACCCGGTGGGTGTTAAGGGGCTGGATCTCCGTTTGGGAAAGCCGATTGGTATTGTGCGTACACCGACTGAGAGCACGCGTTGTATAGAATCCACGACTAAACAAAATCACAGACTCGGTGGCGCACAAGCACGGTCCCATAAGATGGTTCCCTCTAAAGCGCGAGGCCCCAGACACACTGGACCTCATCTCAGAGACGCACATGCCTCGCTACCGTATGCAGCGCCGCCTCATCGGCCCGTCCTATTCGGCGGCCAACATGCTGAACCACGAGCCGGCACTGGACGATGTGCTTCAGAGGTTCGTAGCCAAGCTCAAGGAGCAAGACGGCAAGGAGATCGACCTGAGCGAGTGGATGCACATCCTCGCCATGGAGAGCATTACCGCCGTCACCTTCCGCTGGTCACCGGGGATGATTGAGGATGGCAGCAACTACGGCACCCTCATGGATGGCTATTTCAAGTTCTGGCGGTACCTGACCGTCGTCGGCATGTTCCCCCGTGTCATACTGGTCTCGCATTACCTGGGCCTCTGGTCGAGGCACTTCCTGCAGAAGCTCGTGGACTTTGGGGTTGAGAAGTGTCCGAAGCCGCCGAAGAACATCTGGATGGTGAGTGACACAGATCATAAGAATTCGTTGCAAGAAATGTATGGGGAGTTTCGGTGTACTAATCTGGGATATGATCCAAAAGGGTATCATGGGACAGGTGTTCTCCCAGTCAGTTGGGACCAGGGACCTCAACAAGGAGCCCATCGGCGGCTTAACCGATGACTTGGTCCGGCTGCACCAAGAGAAGCCCGAGTTTAAACAAGAGTACCTGACCGAGATGGTGGCCTCTACTATGCGTGCCGGCGGCGACACCATGACCGGGACCCTGACGGCCATCCTCACTCTGGGTAACGGAGACCCGGCGATCAAGGCCCGACTCAAGCGGGAGGTCGACGAGGGCCTACCTCCAGTGTCCGAGAAGCCCACAGTCTCATTCCGCGAGGGAACCGCCCTCGAGTACACCACGGCCACCATCAAGGAGTCTACACGGCACTGGCCTGTCGTCGGGCTCGCCATGTACCGCGAGGTCCACGAGGGTGGCCTCACCCTCAGCGACGGCAGCGGCCACGAGTACTTTATCCCGCCTGGCACAACCGTGGGCGCCAGCCCGCTGGCGCTGCAGTGCAACAAGGCCATCTTCGGCGACGACGCCGAGGAGTTCCGGCCGGAGAGGTGGCTGGGAGACGAGAAGACGCGCCTGGCGCTGGAGAAGTACTCGCTGGTTTTTGGCAGCCAGGATCGGTCGTGTCCGGGCAGGAACATGTCGGAGCAGGTTATCTACAAGTCTATTCCTACCCTCATGAAGCACTTTGACATTGAGGTCCGGATGCCGGACAAGATGTTGACGTACGGGACGGCCCTCATGACGGGGGTCAAGGCCAAGTTCCATGTCAGGAAGTAGAAAGACGCAAGGGTATGAAAATAAGCAGACGGCCCACATCATGGGATAAGTGCGGGTGGTCGACTTGTGCGTGGCGGCTGGAAGTATTCTCTTTTGAACTACATGAGGAAGAGAGCGCGAGAGAGAGTCAGAATCAACTCTTATTCAACATAAATCTGATATTGCTCCCACGTCAAATACCTATGCTTCGTTGCACTTATAGGAATAGCACAGTCTTTTATCAGCTGACTTTCAGAACCTATTGACATGTCCGATATACTCAATTCCACTTCGTTGCTAAGGGCGGACAGCACGGCACTCCTCTAGTCTCGCTTACACGGAGTAACGTAACACTCGGGGTCGACCGGCTTGGGCGAACCCCGTACGCATAACTAGATACGACCCTACTAATAAATATTCCCGAGAAATGCATATGGCCTACTAAAAGCCCCGTCCTCATATTGATAGCTGTCAGATACCTGCATGCAAGTAGAGCCCCTTTCTGATGTTCCCGTTGGTCCGTCCGTATACCGGTCCCGATTATCCAGTCCTCTCCCACCACTAGTCCCCGTAAATGGAATTCGTAAGCAGGCTCCTACTGTGAGACAGCAGCAATGTAAAAAAAAGCGAAGGCGAAAATAAGACGACGAATCATTGCGATCCTAGGACGGATGAATGCACCCCCGGCACAGGCGGCTCCTAACCGAGGACATTGCCAAGTCAAGTCGATTAATCACACCTTGCACCTAGCCCTTCGGACCCTACCCTACCACTACCGGCGGTGTGTAATGGTGTGTGCACGTGGGATCCCACTAAGCTGGCCAGATCATGCACATGCAAGGCAGGTCGTGCTGACATTGCGCCCACTTACACGGTACTACGGTATTACCCACTTCCGGTGCGGGCCGGAGAGCCTGCCCGGCCGATTTCCCAATCAGGAAATTTTCTCCCGGGGTACGAAAGAGTTGCTTTGCCGAGCCATGAGCTGACGGCTCGTATGCCGAGTTCCGGTTAAGGTGAGAGGAGTGGGGGTCACATATGCATAGACTTGAGGCGTGCACGTACGATATATATATCTATGTGAAACGGCTCTTCCGCCGTAAAGCCTACCGACATGGGGATGACAATCATCATGAATTATGGCATCCCGCAGCGCCAAGATTCTTCAACATCCAGAGTTCTAGAGGGCCCCCACATCCACGCGACGTTCTACTCGTAGAAACACGAGCTCGACCTCAACTCGTACTTGGGATACATCACCGGCAAAACTAACAACTGACTGCGGGGGAATTAAATGAGGAGAAGGTTATTATAGCCTGGGGGAATCAATAGTACGATGTAGCTGAATGAAGTAACTAACGTGGCCGGGTAAGAACTTCGTGGAGTCAAGTGTTGAGTCTTGACCTACACCAGCCTCGCTTATACGGCAGCAGACAACCTTGAGGCATCCCACTCAAATCATGGACGGTCCAGAAACAGAACCCGGGATGAATACATGTAGGTAATGTAGACAGGACCATCAAGTGGTTTATCTTGCCCTGCTTGCGCGGCTGTCCAGGCAGAACGGAGATATTCCGGCCTGCGGTATTAGATTAATACATGTAGCCGCCGCATGGAACTCTCATATCCGTCCCATCATCTTCCGTGCGTCTCTGCTCCCTGTCCCGCTCTCAACTGAACAATAACCCACTGTTCAGCTCTCTCTACTCCTTCCACTCTTCCTATATTTCCCCTCCACATTATACCCGCCCTCCTACAGATCCCTCCATCATGGCCACCAGCACAGTACCCATAGCCATCATTGGCATGGGGTGCCGCCTCCCCGGCGGTGCCAACAGCCCCGAGAAGCTATGGGACATGCTATACGACGGTCGGAGCGGCTACGGACCCATCCCCGCCACCCGCTGGAACGCGGACGCCTTCTACCACGCCGATCCAGGCGCCAGGGAGTCCATCCCCTTC
The DNA here is from genome assembly GCA_000769265.1 of Hapsidospora chrysogenum ATCC 11550. NCBI lineage: Eukaryota > Fungi > Ascomycota > Sordariomycetes > Hypocreales > Bionectriaceae > Hapsidospora > Hapsidospora chrysogena. The sequence continues at coordinate 7,560 of JPKY01000195.1, forward strand.
CGCTCCGGCCACTTCCTGCGCGACGACATCGCCGCCTTTGACGCGCGCTTCTTCCGCGTTCCGCCCCGAGACGCCAACGGCATGGATCCCCAGCAGAGACTGCTCCTCGAGGTTACGTACGAGGCCGTCGAGAACGCGGGGATCCCGCTGGCCGACCTCAAGGGCTCGGATACGGCTGTTATCATGGCCGAGTTTGCGCGTGACTATGATAGGATGATTCAGAAGGATATCCCTAATGTGCACAAGCTGCATGTTATTGGCTGTGGCGACGCTATCCTTTCCAACCGCATTTCCTACATGATGGATCTCAGGGGGCCCTCATTCACACTGGATACTGGATGTGTAAGTTTATATCCTACTGTCTCGTTTTTCCTGTTCGAGGCACAAGTACTTATAAACAGCTTCGTAGTCTGGGAGCATGGTTGCCGTACACCAGGCATGCCAGAGCATCCGGACGGGCGAGTCCAGCATGGCCATCGCTGGTGGCTGCCAGCTCATTCTACATCCCGACCAGGCCATGAACATGAGCCAGATAAAGTGAGTCCTCCTAACAAACGTAACCATGGGTCAATGTCCGGAACGCTGTGCTAATGAACTTCCAGCATGATGAACCCGGACGGCAAGTGCTACGTCTTCGACGAAAGGGGCGCCGGTTACGGCCGCGGAGAGGGCGTCGGCGTCGTCGTCCTCAAACGCCTCGACCACGCTCTGAGGGATGGTGACACGGTCCACGCAGTCATCGCCAATTCGGGAGTCAACCAAGATGGAAAGACGGTGGGCATCTCACTGCCCAGCGGGGAGGCGCAAGCCAGCCTTGCCAGGTCCGTCTACGCGGCTGCTGGGTTGGACCCGGCTAAGACGCTCTACGTCGAGGCCCACGGGACGGTAAGTAACACCAACACCATACCTGAAACCATCGTTGCGAAGGATGTGCGTGTATGCTGACGTTGGACTGGCTTCATAGGGCACACAAGTTGGTATGCTTTACCCTATTTCGATGAAGCCGCGTACTAGAGTTCCCCCTAATTACTGACAATTGTGCTCCTCCCCCCCCCCCCCCCCCCCCCTTTTTTCCAGGCGACAAGGCGGAGATTACATCTATACACGAGGTATTCTGCGAAAACGTACAACGCGAGTCAGACGTATACGTCGGCTCCATCAAGGCCAACATCGGGCATCTCGAGTGCGCCAGCGGTATTGCCGCTCTCATCAAGTCCGTCATGGTCCTGAAGAAGGGCTATGTGCCGGCAAATATCAACCTCAAAACCCTGAAGCCGTCGCTTCCTTTGGAAGGACGACCTATCAAGGTATGTGTTCCCACTCCACTGTACTGTATGGGATATGAGTGAAGTAATGGATCTTTCCGACCTGATATCTAACCCTTGAATCTCCTAGATACCCACCGAGCGCGTCCCTCTGGCAGACCCCAACTACGAAGGGCCTCTGCGGGTCTCGGTGAGTGGCTTCGGGTATGGAGGCACCAATGCCCATGTCATCCTAGAGTCCGTGGCAACACCACAGTCCGGCAGTACCTCGACTGGGTCAAACTCAAATGGTCAAGCAGTCTCTAATGGCCTCACAAATGGTCTTGCAAACGGTCTCACAAACGGCTCCACGGAGGTCGTGAGCAATGCCACTAACGGCAGCGGCACATCACACAATCTTCCCTCCGATCTAAACGGTGATGGGGTACATGGTCACTCCTCCCCATCCAGTGACCTCATCCAACATACCCCTTCAAGAGTCCCACGACTCTATGTCCTTTCCGCAGCGTCAGAGATATCCCTGTCGAACATGGCCTCCCTGCTCCAATCCTGGGTCTCAGAAAAGCAACCAGACCAAGACCAGCTCCACGATCTCGCCTACACACTCGCCGCCCGCCGGTCCTTGTACAACTGGAGATCGGCGGCCGTAGCCTCAGACGCTGCAGACCTGGTTGACCAGCTCGGCCGCGTCAAGCCCACCAAGGCCACATCATCCCTCCCGGCCATCACATTCGTCTTCACCGGGCAGGGCGCCCAGTGGTACGCCATGGGTAGGGAGCTGTTGCTGTCATCCAGGACCTTCCGGGACTCTATATCCAAGTCGTCCCAACTTCTCAGGGGCTGGGGTGCGCCCTGGTTGCTTGACGAGGAGTTGCTCAAGGATGATAAGCACTCAAGGCTCAATGAGAGCGAGCTTGCGCAGCCGGCTACGACGGCTATCCAGGTTGCGCTTGTGGACGTGCTCTCTGGGCTTGGGGTTGTGCCACAGCGTGTGTGTGGTCATAGTTCGGGTGAGATTGGAGCTGCGTATGCGGCCGGAGCCCTGAGCCATGAGGCTGCTCTCGAGGTGTAAGTGAACAGCCTTAACTTGGCCCTGACCAGATTTGCGTGTTGTAACCCCCCTGGAGACTAACCATTCGATATCAGATCGTACCTGCGAGGCATCTGCTCCAAGCAAGCTAAAGACTCCAACTCCTGCAGAGGCTCCATGCTCTCCACCGGCCTAGGCGAGGACGCCATCCTCCCCTACGTCAAAGCCGCCAAGTCCGGCAAGCTGGTAATAGCATGCATCAACAGCCCCGAGAGCACCACCATCTCCGGCGACGAAACCGCTATCGATGAGCTTTCCGAGAAACTCACCAGCGAGGGAATCTTCAACCGCAAGCTCAAGGTCGACACCGCATACCACTCGCACCACATGATGGCCGTGGCGGACAGCTACCTTCTCTCCCTCAAGGGAGTCGAGCACAAGTCACCTCGCGAGGGGACCGCCTTCTTCTCCTCGGTCACCGGGGAGCGGAAGATGGAGGATTTTGGTCCGTCGTACTGGACCCAGAACCTCGTCTCTCCTGTTCAGTTCCAGAAGGCCGTGCAGGCGGCTGCCGAGGACATGGCCAGTTCCGGCTCTGAGTCTGCGAGCAATGTCTTTGTCGAGATTGGACCGCACGCTGCGCTCAAGGGTCCGGCAAGGCAGATCCTCTCTGCTGCGCTTGGCGACACTTTCAAGTACGCCTACCTCTCGCCTCTAATGCGCAAGCAGGATGCCGTGGAGACAACGCTCGAAGTGGCCGCCAAACTCTTCGAGGTTGGCCACAGCCTGGACATGGCCAGCGTATCAAGCCTAATAGAGCCGAAGACGAAGCCACAGGTTGTCTCCGACCTCCCTTCCTACCCCTGGGACCACACGACGACGTACTGGCACGAGTCCCGTCTCAGCCGAGACCACCGCTTCCGCCGTTTCCCCTACCATGACCTGATTGGGTTACTCGACCTTGTGGGGGACACCCACAACCCCCGATGGAGACACCACATCGACCCTGAGTCCATGCCATGGTTGCGGGATCATGTTGTTGACGGTTTCATCCTCTTCCCGGGAACCGGGTACCTCGCCATGGCGATCGAGGCTCTGAGCCAGCTGATCCAGCTCCGCAACACAGCAGGCGTCGTGAGCCGCTTTGTCCTGCGCGATGTCAAGTTCATCAAGCCCCTCGTCGTGCCTCAGCCGAGCGCCGGCGACGAGCGGCAGCAGGTCGAGGTGCAGATCACGCTGACCACCGAGGGTGGCAGTGGCGATGGCAAGGGATCGCCCTGGGAGGTCTTCCGCGTGTCCTCGTACGACAAGGCCAACGCAAGTTGGACCGAGCACTGCAAGGGTGTAGTAGGCGTGCAGATGGAACGTCCGGCGGGAGAGTTCGAGGTTGGTGCCGACGAGGGCGCTGTCGCAGCCAAGGAGATCCTCGCCGAGATCCGCAAGTCGTCAACCTCTCCCCTGGACGTGGTCAAGTTCTACGACGACCTAGCCGCCTCCGGAAACGCCTTCGGACCCACGTTTCGCGACCTGGATGAGCTCCGTCTAGGTGACCACCAGGCGTACGCCCGCGTCCTGATCCCGGACATCGCCAGCACCATGCCGGCGTCGTACCTGCAGCCTCACGTCGCGCACCCGACCACTCTGGATGCCCTCAACCACGTCGCGGCGGCCATGTACCAGAAGCACTGTGGCAACTCTCCCTTTGTCGCCGCCGCTATCGACGAGCTCTCCATCTCGGCCAATATCACTAGCAAGGCTGGTGCCGAGCTTCTCGTCGCATCCCGGATGACCACAGCCACCAGCCGGTCCGCGGCGGGAAACTCGTGGGTGTTCCAAGGGTCCTCCGAGGGTGGTGATCCAGAGTCCGTCATCATCATCCGTGGCTGGCGTCTCCAGGCAGTGGGCGAGGCCAAGTTGGCCACCGCGGATGGCGAGCTCCCCTTCAAGAAGAGCATGACGTACAAGATGGCGTGGCGCCCCGACGTCGACGCCTTGTCCAACGAGGCCTTCAATGCGCAGTTGGCTGAAAAGGACCTGTACGGGCTCGGCTACCCCGAGGAGTTTGGCGTCTCTGGTGCCATGTACTTCAGGGAGTCGGCGGCTCTGATATACATCAAGCGTGCAGTACAGAAAATGCAGAGCTCCGGAAAGGAGGTCGACAAGTGCTCTCCTTATCTGACAAAGTTGTATAGCTGGATGCAGCAGATCGTCAAGGATGAGAACAAGCACATGCTCCCCGTCATCCCCGAGTTCTCCGGCTCTCTCAAGCCTGAAGAGGGCGAAGATCCGGAGGACTTCATCCTCCGACAGTCCTGCAAGACCGGTGCCCAGGGCGCCATGCTCGAGCGCATCGGTTCCGAGCTCGAGTCCATCCTGACGGGCAGCATCAAGTCCCTGACTCTCTTGTTCAAGGACGACCTTCTCGAGAAGCTGTACGGCGAGGACATGATGCAGTCCAACTACGCGCAGATGGCGCAGTACATCAAGCTCCTCTCCTTCAAGAACCCACGGATGAAGGTCCTCGAAATCGGCGCGGGGACCGGCGGCGCAACCCTCCCCCTTCTGCAGGCCCTCGATGACCCTGTGGACGGACCGCTCTTCAGCCGTTTCTGCTACACCGACATCTCGGCCGGCTTCTTCGAGAAGGCTCGCGTCAAGTTCGCCCGGTGGGAGCACCGCATGGACTTCCGCACCCTCGACGTCTCCCGGGACCCCTCCGCGCAGGTCGGCTTCGCCGACGAAAAGTTCGACCTTATCATCGCGGCCAACGTCCTCCACGCCACGCCCCTGCTGGACACCACCGTGGCCAACTGCCGGAAGCTGCTCAACCCCGGCGGACGCATGATCCTCATGGAGGTGACGCGTCTGACCCTGACGCTCAACACCATCTTCGGCACACTGCCAGGCTGGTGGATGAGTGAGGATGGCCGCGAGAACACGCCGACCGTTTCGGTGCCGCGGTGGGATGAGGTGCTCCGGCGGCAGGGCTTTTCTGGTGTAGACATTGCTGCGCCGGATCACCAGGGGGGCACGGCTATCATGACGGCTATGGTGTGCAGGGCCCTCGACACCACCCCGGTGACCAACGGCAATGCTGCTGCGCACAAGGTCACCGTAGTTCGAGGTCACCTGGATAATACCTCATCCCGGATCGCCGAGAGCCTAGGACAGAATCTCCGCGACTCCGGGCTTGAGTGCCACATCGCGGACAACTTGGAGGAGGGCGTGACTGCCGAGGAGAACGCGAGCTACATCCTCCTGGATGCGGCGGAGCATCCCATCCTCAAGGAACCGAGTGAGGCCCAGTTCACCGGTATCCAGCGGCTCGTGACCAAGAGCGAGAACGTCCTCTGGGTTGGCTACCAGACCACCGACTCGGCCGACGCGGTGGCCCTCAAGGGAATGGTCAACGGCTTGGCCCGTGTCGCTCGCCACGAGAACTCCTTTGTCAAGCTCGTGACGCTCGATGTGCGGGACCTCGTGGCTACGGCCCCCGGGGACACCCGCGTCCAAGACCTGTCGCGGAGCATCACCAGCGTCGCCAGGGCCAGCTTCTGGCCGGCCCCAGGCGTCGCGCCTTCAACAGAGAAGGAGTTCGCCGTCGAAAAGGGGCAAGTGCTCGTCCCACGCATCCGCGTCGACGCTGATTTCAACAATTGGGTCGCTAGCACGCGAGACGACAATAAGACCACTGCCCTAACTCCCTTCCACAATCCATCCCGGCCCCTGAAGCTCGAGCCCGAGACGCCCGGTCTGCTCAGCAGTCTGCGCTTCGTGGACGACAAGGCCCCCTCCGCGCCCCTTAAGCCCTACGAGATCCAGATCCACCCGCACGCCTTTGGTATTAACTTTAAGGACGTCTTTGTCGCTCTTGGACAGGGGCCTCCGGGGGCTATCATGGCCGGTGAGGTTGCTGGCGTCGTCACCGCGGTGGGATCGGGCATGGAGGATCGATACCGGGTCGGGGATAGGGTCGCGGGTATGGGTGCCCAGCCCTATGCCAGCAGCCCGAGGCTCCATGGGCTCAGTTCTCATCGACTGCCTGATTCTGTGAGCTTTGTGGATGGTGCAAGCGCTGTTGCCGTGTATTGTACTGCGTGGTACTGTCTCGTAACCGTGGCGAACCTCCAGAAAGGCGAGACTGTTCTGATCCGGTACGTTCAGTTATGCGAATCCCCCCCAGCTTCCCACTTTGTTGCGTCTGTATGCTAACCAGATGGCCCTAGTACGTTGTGCCCCTGTCCCCCCTTTTAGCCCGTTTCCGTGAATATGCGGACATGCGTTCTGAGATTCAATCACGGACTGAACTGGCCCACTCCCCCCCCCCATCTTCAACACACCCTAACTAACATGCCAATAGATTCCGGCTCCGGTGGTGTCGGCCAAGCCGCCATCCAAATCGCCCAACACATCGGCGCCGAGATCTACGTAACCGTCGGCAGCGCCTCCAAGCGGCAGCTCGTGATGGACACGTACAGCCTCCCCTCAAGCCACATCTTCTCATCCGGCTCCACGACCTTCAAGGACGGCATCATGCGCCTCACGAGCGGGAAGGGTGTCGACGTGGTCCTCAACTCGCTGTCCGGCGAGCAGCTCAAGGCGAGCTTCGAGTGCGTCGCCTTGTTCGGCCGCTTCGTCGAAATTGGCAAGTCGGACATCTACCAGCGGAGCAACCTGAGTCTGGCGCACTTTGACCGGGGTATCTCGTTGACTGCTGTCGATTTTGTGCTCATTAACAACGGGAGACCGCAAATTGTCCATGATTCTCTCGGTGTGGTGTTTGATCTGTTCCAGAAGGGCGTCCTCCGTCCCGTTGCACCCATCACGACCTTCCCCGTTGGCAAAATCGAGGAGGCATTCCGCATGATCGCAGGTCGCAAGCACACAGGCAAACTCGTCATTGTCCCCGACGAGTCCAGCCAGGTCAAGGCCGCGCTTCCGCCTCCGAAGCCACTTCGTCTGGATAGTCAGGGCACGTACGTCGTCGTCGGTGGGTTCGGAGATCTGGGAAGGCGGGTGTGCAACCTCCTGGCCCGGAGTAGAGCGGGCCATATTGTGACGCTATCGCGGAGCCTGCCGTCCGATGAGGAAGTTGAGTCGTTCCGTCTCAGTCTTCAGCAGGAGAGCCAGGGTACTTGTACTCTCCGGGCAATCCGCTGCGACGTTACCAAACCGGAGAGTGTCCTCCAGGCGGCAGAGCTGTGTCGGTCGGAGCTGCCACCAGTCCGCGGTGTCGTTCACAGCGGCCTCGTCCTCAGTGTAAGTTTTCGCCCTCACAGCCTCCCCTCCACTCCAGGACTAACTTGATTATCCCAGGATCGCCCCATCGAGATCATGACCCACCATGAGTACATGACGGCCGTGAGGCCCAAGGTCCACGGCACGCTGCACCTGCACGACGCCTTCGCCTCCGGCAACCTCGACTTCCTCATCCTCCTATCCTCGTCCACCGGCATTCTCGGCATGAAGGGCCAGAGCAACTATGCCGCCGGGAACACCTTTCAGGACGCGTTTGCCGACGCACACAACGCGAAGCACGGAAACACCAGCAACACGCGCTACGTGTCACTGGATATTGGCGCCGTCGCTGGGTCGGGCCACATCTCACGTCTGCCGCTGCAGGGCGTCGAGATGCAGAAGCAGAGCGTCCTTTTCATGACGTTCGAGGAGGTCACCATGCTGCTCGAGTACGCCATGGGCCCATCCGCCATCGAGCACAACTTCTCGCATTGCATGGTCGGTTTCGACCGCGAGGCCATGGTCACCATGCAGGACACCGCGACGCTAGAGAATCCCATGTTCTCCCTGCTACCCCAGACGGAGTCGGAAGGGGAACGCGACTACAAGGGGTCAGCCGCGGACAAGCAGTCAGCGCAAGATCCGGGAAAGCTCATCCAGAAGGCCCAGACGCTCGAGGAGGTCGAGGAGATCATCACCAAGGCCACCGCCGACAAGTTCTCCGTCTTCCTAGATACGGATGTACCCGTCGATATTCCCATCGTACAGCTGGCTATCGACTCCCTCGTGTCCATCGAGCTGAAGAACTGGCTGTCTAGGACCTTCCAGGCGCCCGTCCAAGCATCCGAGATTGCCGGTGCGCTAAGCATCAAGGCCCTTGCGAAGCTGTTGGCGTCTAGGTCGAAGTGTATAAGCGATGAAGTCCGTGGCAAGACAGCGTCGAGCGGAGACACAGCCGCTGAGAACGTGGGGGCGTCCGGAGAAGAAGAGCCCAAGGTCAACAGCAACCACAGCGACTCCAAGGCCGAGACGCCTGGCAAACCCTCCCACGGATGGGAATGCTGCAAATACTCGGAGACGCTTCCGAAATCTCCCCTGGTCGATCTGGATGACGCGCTTGACTACTTCCTTGAGAACTCAGGCCACTTCTACCCCCCCGAAGAGTTCAAGATCCTCAAGGAAGCCGCCGACGAGCTCCGTGCGCCCGGCGGCCCCGGAAGAGCAGCATACGCCAAGCTTCTCGCACGCTACAACGACCCCAACCTCGACAGCTGGCTGTACGACCTCGTGAGCGACGTCGTCTACTTGAAGCGGCGCTTCCCTCTGGCGCCCTACTCCAACTTTGTGGGGTCCAACTACGATGGGCAGATCACCCACACCCAGAGCGAGCGGGCGACCATCATCACCCTCGCCGCGCTCGAGTTCCGCAAGCAGGTGCTCGCCAACGAAGTCGAGCCGCACTGGTTCTTCGGCAAGCCCACGTGCACATCGCAGCTCAAGTGGCTGTTTGATGCCACTCGTGAGCCTGGTATCGAGGTAGATCGTATGAGGATATACCAGGATTCGTCGTATATCGTCGTTCTCCGGAAGGGTCACGTCTTCAAGGTGGCGCTCACGGGGAGTGACGGCCGGGATGTCACATATGCCAAGCTCCGGGCTACTTTTGAAACCATTATCAGCGGTGTGAATGACGAGGGATTCTGGACTGGCATTCTTACATCAGACAACCGGACCTCCTGGGCAGAGGTAAGTCCTTAACCTCCTTTACCGGCCGCCCCCCCCCCACATATTTTTCCCTTCCCCGAACCCGTCATCTCGCATAGAGAAGGTTCTAACCCGTATACAGAACCGAGAGCGGGCCCTCAGGCTGAGCCCTCAGAACATCGAGTACATCCGGGCCATCGAGGAAGCATCATTTGTCGTCTGCCTCGACGACACGGCCCCCGAGACGGACAGCGACCAGGTCCGCCAGGCATGGTTCGGCGACGGCTTTAACCGCTGGGCAGACAAGTGCATGCAGATCATCGTCGCCGCCAATGGCAAGTCAAGTATCATCCTCGAGCACGGCGCCATTGATGGCCTCACGTCATGGCGCTTCTCGGAGTGGATCCAGAAGTCTATCCTGGGTGCCAAACTGACGGCAGCGGCGGCCATCAACGGAGAAGCGCAGGAGGTAGAGCTGGAGGAGCTGACGTTCGAGTCGACGCCCGAGCTGGATCAGCATATGCTTACGCTCCGGGACCGCTACGTCGCCGCGACGGCTACGGCGGAGTACCGCAACCACACCATCAACGAGTTCGGTACCGAGGATCTCATGACCTGGGGCATGCCCGTCAAGTCCGTCATGGACGCCACCGTGCAGCTGGCCATCTACCTGCACTACGGGCACAACGTGCCCTGCTGGGAGGGTGTCTCCCTGTCCAACTACCACAAGGGCCGCAATGACCTGCTACAGGTAGCAACGCCGCAGGTGGTCGACTTCTGCACCGCCGCCCTCGCCGCGGATGCAACCCCGACGGAGGCCCTCCGCAGCCAGCTGGTCGCTCTGGGCCGCGATATGAGTGCCAACATGCAGCGTTGCCTCTCAGGCCGCACGCACCTGCGCTTCCTCGAGTTGCTGCGCCATGTCTGGCCGGAGGACGCGCCGACAGCCAAGTTGTTCGTCGATAACATCTACTGGCGTAACCCCTTTGTCATCCTGCAGCATGTCCCCGAGGGCGTCGCGGGCGCCAACATGCTGCACGGCGTTCAGAAGAAGGACTGCTTCTTTGTCAGCCTGAGTCCGAGGAGTCATAGGTAGGCCCAACTTACCCCCTTTTTTGTTTAGCAGTGTGGGACGATCTCACTAACAGTTTTTACAACAGTATTCATGTTGCCATAGACGGTACCACTGGCAACACGGCCCCGTTTGCTCGCCGGCTGGATGAGGCCTCTCGCGTTATGAAGAGGATTATCCAAGCCAAGTAGAAGTTTTCCGTGGTACAACTGCTATTATCGATTCAAGTAGGCGTCATTGTCGTTGTCATTCTTGATTCTCCAGTTGTTTTCTGCTGTTACTGCGTTGAATAGGCGTTGTCTGTCTGAGATTATTACCGCAACGTTAGCTATTTGGATAGTCACCTCAGTTTGAGCAACTTGGTGTAGTTGGCAAATGTCGAGTTTTTGAATGACACCCTTGTCGCCAGCGGTGATCTAGTATTGGATGGTCGTGAACCGCGGGCTACCCGTCTTCGCTTGACGTCGGCTCCCCGATGGCGGGGACCCCCGGCCGGGCGGCGGGCATCGGAGGTGGCCGAGTGGCAATCCTCCACCTCAAGTGATTGCTGCCTGCGGGCATCTGCTGTTAATGTCATTCTCCAACTTTACCCCCGCGCGATAGCACTCCTGTCTGGCAAACGCCCCAACCAACGGCTTACGGATTAACACTGGCAACCATGGCTGATGAGATTGAGTACAAACTGGACACGGTCAAGGCGACTGTTGTGCCCTCAGATGAGATCGACAACACGTTCCGCTCCAGCTGCATCGGTGAGATACGACCCAGACACTCCGCCCCGGGCGCCAGCTATCTACGTAGTGAGCCAGGCCTGCGGTCACTAACACCCGTATCCCAGATCTCATCTCAGGCACGCTGGGCGGCAAAATCCTGGCCTTCTCGGATCAGTGGTTCGCCGAGGCCGCGAACCTCCTGACCCCTACGCCTCCCATCCGCCAGGCCGGCAAAATGGTCTTCACCGGCGCCTGGTACGATGGCTGGGAGACCAGGAGGCACAACCAGGAGCCCTTCGACTGGGTCGTGGTCCGCCTCGGTGTCGCCTCGGCCACGGTTGAAGGTATCGAGGTGGACACGACCTACTTCTCCGGGAACCACGCCCCCGCCATCTCCGTCGAGGGCTGCTTCAGCGACAACGACGAGGAGGTCGTCTCCTGGAAGGGCGGTCGCGGCAAGTGGGAGACCATCCTAGGCGTGCAGGAGTGCGGCCCGAACAAGCGATTCGGTTGGAAGCTGGATGAGCCCACCGACAAGAAGTACACACACGTGAGGCTCAACATGTACCCGGACGGCGGCATTGCTCGATTCCGCCTCTTCGGACACGCCGTGCCCGTGTTACCCGACGACAAGGACGCCATCTTGGACCTTGCCGCTGCGCAGAACGGGGGTGTGGCGGTGTCCTGCAGCGACCAGCACTTTAGCACCAAGGACAACCTCCTGCTCCCGGGGCGCGGCAAGAACATGGGCGACGGCTGGGAGACGGCGCGGTCACGAGGCAAGGGCCACGTTGACTGGGCCATCGTCCGGCTCGGAGCGCCAGGCTTCATCCAGCACTTTGTCGTCGACACGGCGCACTTCAGGGGCAACTTCCCCCAGAAGGTGGCCATCCAGGGCATCGAGTGGAAGAGCGAGGGGGAGCCCAGCGCGGACGCGGATGGATGGGTCGAGGTTGTGGGCCCGAGCAAGACGGGACCGGATCAGGAGCATGAGTTTGAGAGCAGCGCCAAGGATAAGGCTCTCACCCATGTGAAGCTCATCATGATTCCCGATGGTGGTGTGAAGCGATTCCGCGCGTTCGGAAAGAGGGTGGCATAAGGCGAGAAGCGCGCCGCCTGGAATACGCGCGTCTCCGTATGACTGGCCAGAAAAAGGAACGATGCATTTGCTGCGTTCCCGAAGGGGCTCCAATGAGTAAGAAATAAGTAAAATAAAAACGAATAAAAACCAAAAAAAAAAAAAAAAATTGGGATAAAAATCGATGAACCCGAAATTCTTATCTTGTAACTACTTATCGAATCGTGCCTTCCCTGATCGAGGACGGGATACAGGGTGTTCCTGCCTCCCAGGTTGTGAGTCCCGTCTGTGACGTCTCTAAATTCCTAACGGGGCGCACGGGCCACCTCAGTACTCAACTGCGCGGGGGACCCCGGCTGTCTGCACCCGCCGTACTGTTTATTACCTTAGGTAAATTACGCCGTACCTTGGGCTCTGACAGCTGGGAGTCAAGCCACGCCGCCCAACGACCGCCAACGAAATCCAAGCTGCGCGGGGTGTGCGTGGACGAAGAGTTCTGGTGTCGAGACAACTTGTCCACCCATGACGAAACGCAGCCACCAACCCACATTCCCACCACAAAGAACCCAAACCACTTCGCGACACACACGCCCTCGAGAAGCATTCAGCCCAGAGTCTTTCAACCCATTCAACATCCCCGTATATCCGGCAAACTCAAATAGTCGGCGCAGCAATATTCGCATGAGCCAGGGCGTCTGGCTCTGCCCCTCTCTCCGCCATGGACCTGGGGGCCAGCAATGACGGTGACGGCGGCGAGCAGCACCACCAGCAGCAGCCTCGCGCGCTCCCTCCCGACCTCCCTCAATCCCTCGATGATGACAGACACCGCCCCGCCGAGAGCTATGTGCCAGAGACGGAGATGTACGACGGCTGGCAAGGTGAGCAGCACCTGGAAGACCTGACCAGGGAGGTACTCGTATACCCGTTCCCCGCTAACGCGCGCCCGATCCAGGAGAGTCACAGTTCCTCACGAGCCCGGTACCAGCCAAGCCCCTCAACTTCGGCAACCTCTCCATAAACGATCCCGAGTTCGACGACAATGTTCCCAAGGCGCCCACCGACAGCGATACCCGGTTGATGGAGATGCTCGCCGCCCAGGCGAATCACCTCTCCGGGCCCGACCTCGAGGATGAGCAGGCCATCATCGACGACGAGAAGCTTTCAGAGTCGGAGAAGAAGAGCATGCTCCAAAAGGCATTGAACATGGCTGCTAGCAATGGTGACGTCGAGCGCTTGAAGAGGTTGTTGGAGGGCAACGCCAGGCCATTTGTCGATGTCAACTCCCCCGATGAGGACGGGACCCCGCCACTCATATACGCCAGCTGCTTCGTCAGTCACCTCGGGCTTCTGGGACTAAACACGTCACTAACGAACTCTCTAGGGTCACGAGACATCCGTCCATGCTCTTATCGACGCCGGCGCCGACGTGAACAGGCAGGACCGGAACCAGTGGAGCGCCCTGATGTGGGCCATGACAAACCGCCACAAGGGGATAGCGAAGCTACTACTCGACAACGGAGCGTCATCCGACCAGAAGACCTCGTCAGGGCGCACGGCCTTTGACTTCGTTCCACCCGATAGCGAGATGTCGTACTATCTACACAACAACGGCTACAGCATCGGCACCGCCGGCGTCACGGACGATTTCTACAGCCCTGGCTTTTCGCAGGACAAGTTCGAGGAAGAAATGGCCGAGAATGAGATGCGAAGGAGGCTGATGATGGAGAGCGCCCGAGATCTCGAAGTCGACCTGGGCAACGTCGGCATGGACGATCAGCCCGAGGTATGCAGCCACCCGCCGTGGGTACGTGAGGTACATGTGCAATACTAACGGCATCACTAGCCTGCCGATGAGTTCGAGGAGGAGCAGCAAGAGTTTGACTGGAGCCGATGCCTCCACGACCAGATGTTTGTCTTCCAGGAGCACGAGCTCGATCGCATCCTCGACATTGTCATCACCAAGATGACCCCCCAGAGATCGCCCTCGCAGAAGCCCGTGCCGGCCAACATGATCTTTCTCAGCGCGCGATACGCCCACTACCACTCGAGCCCCGACCTGCTGGAACGTCTCCTGGTATCCGCCATGGACCGCATCAACGACGTGGTCGAGCGCTGCCAGTGGGATATGACCATCCTAGCTTTTTGGATATCAAACGCGACACTACTGCTGCACTATCTGAAGAAGGACGCGGGTCTGGTGGAGGCGACCGCCGAGTTCCAAGCGCACCTTGCCGAGCTCATCAACGAGATATTCATCCTTATTGTCCGCGACGCAGAACGGCGGCTCGACAAGGTGCTGGATGCAGCCATGCTCGACCACGAGATCATCCCGGGCTTCGAGGACATTACCTTCCAGAACGAGTGGAAACTGTTCAAGCGAAAGGCCACTGTCAAGGAGGAGCCTCTAGAGAAGCGGTTCCGGCCACCCTCGCCGAAGCAGAGGGCAAAGCCTGCACCGCGAAACGTCACATCCCTCCTCTCATCCACGCTCTTCGTCCTGGACCTGTACGACATACACTCGGTCATTACGGCGCAGATCATCTCGCAACTGATTTACTGGATCGGTGCGGAGCTGTTCAACAGGATAATGTCCAATCGGAAATACCTGGCGCGCACCAAGGCGATGCAAATCCGAATGAACATCTCGATACTGGAAGACTGGGCGCGGAGCAACAACCGGCAGGCCGAGCACTACGAGGCGGGCGATATGAAGTCCTCGGGGGAGACAACAGCGGACGCCGCGAGGCAGCACCTTGCGCCCGTCATCCAGCTCCTCCAGTGGCTGCAGTGCTTCTCCTCCCTCGGCGCGGACGATCTGGAGGCTCTGGTGGGCACCCTCCAGCAGCTCAAGAGGCTTACACCACAACAGCTCCTGCATGCAGCCAACCACTACCGGCCAGAAGTCGGCGAGAAGGGTCTCCCCAAGAGCGCGATGAAATACATTGTCGCCATCCAGAAAGAAGCAGCCCTCAAGCGAGATCGCCGGCGCAGCAGAAACGCCTCCCCGTTGCCCGACAGCTCACCAGTGACGCCAGTAAAGGGCAGCAAGTCCAACGGCCACGGCCAAGAGACCCCCGGTAGTGTCCAGGATACGCCAGGCGTCAATCATGACTCGGACGATGATGACGCCCCGGAGAATCTGCTACTCGACCCGGCGCTGATGCTGCCCTTTACACTACCTTCGGTGACGGACATGCTCGTTTCGTACGGTGCCGGCTTCGGGGGCGTGAATCGCGAGCGCGAGCGCAAGTACATACCCACAGTGCCGCCCGAGTTCCTCGAGAAGTTGGAAGTTGGCGGGGCTCGCAAAGGGCCCATGTATGGCGAGAAGGACTGGGAGAATGAGGAGGTATGACCCAAGGCCAACAAGCGACGGTCAAAAGATACACCGAGCCATGGACCCCAGGGAGCCACGTCGGCATGGGCACCGCGCTGGGCTGTGGGACGGGGACAAGGGGCACTTATTATTTTGCTCCTCTACGGATAGGCCCGCCACAGTTTTGCTATGCAAGCTGCAAGGGACAGAACCCCCATGTGGCGTGCCCCCAACGAGGGCCGGGTGAACGCAGGGCGAGGTGGTGGGCAGAAGCAATTAAGCAATTAAGCAAAGAGCTGGGAGGACAGGCCAACCCGCACCAGAGATGCAGCAGGCCACTGGAGTCATTCATAGGAGTTTTAAGCTATATAGCTCACGGCATGGGATCCAAAAAGAAATATGATTGACGATGCTTAATGGGCAGTCATCTGACACCATCTCATTACACTGGAACGGTCATCCCCATGTGAGGGTGTGGACGTCGGCTCATCTCGAGCCATTGGTGGCTGGACCTGACTACGTATCTTGGCATCAGGTACTAGTAGTCCGTACAAAGGTACACGCTGTTCACCTTAGCGGTCCGCTGTCACCCAGATTGAGAAACATCTCATGCGGTCTAGCCCAATGATGAAAGCTGGCGGGTGACCAATGCAGCAATCCAGCCAAGGGGGAGTCGTGATCTTATAGGTCAACGCGAGAGTGGAGAGAGAGATGAGCTGGCTGATATGCCACGTCAAGACGACAGACAGGCCAACGGGGCCATGTACCTTTACGGTGCCTCTCTCCAATTACACAAGCCATACACAAGGTGAGAAGAAGCTCCCTCAGGGAAATGTTTGAATGAGAGATTTTTTGAATTAGGGGAGAGCCACATTTTTGTGCTCTTCTCATCTTTCCTCGTCGCCTCGATACTTGTGGATATCGGCCTTGTATTATTCATCGGGCGCGATTGATTGATTGTCTGCTGCAAGGAGGCCGGGCCGGGATGAACTCAGCTATGAGGCGTCTTGAGTAGACAAGGATTTGGGTAGAGCGTCTGGCGTGATAGTGGTTGAATGAACGGCGCGGGCGAGCGTCGAAGGACGGGTGAGGGCACCAGCAGGCAGACAAACAGAGTCTCCAATCGACCAAGTTCTCGGGCGGTCAGATGATTGCTCGCGACCAAAGCAAGCAAGACACCGGCTGAAGAAGAGAGTTGGGGCAGAAAATGACTGGCACGCGGGTACCTTGCAGGTGTGCTCACCCATCCAGTCTCCCTTGCAGAGCCAGAACCCTTTTACCCACGGGCCGTGCGACAGCTATGATTCGACGCCGTGGGGAGGAGGTCCGCGGGCATCGACCAGACGCTTGGTGCGTTGGCGGTTGGGTGCGGATGCGTTTGTGCGGTGAACGGGAATGGCTCGCCGGGGAGACCTGCGGTGTGGTCCTTGGGCCGGCGTGCGTCTGCGTCTTCTGAGAGGTCGGATGAGGAAGAGAGGAGCTTGGGGGGTTGGTGATGTGGCGGTCGGTGGATGGAATGAATGGGGGGTGGTTCTCCTCGTCCCCATGGATCGCCCGAGGAGGACAAGGAACATAGAGCCACTGTAGCTGAGGCACAGATACCCGAAGTACAGCGCATGTATCTAAGGTACTAGTAGGTATGTCCTGTACTCCCGTGTCTGCTCGTGTCGTGGATCTGTAAGTAGAGGACGACCGCATGGCAAGAGCCCCCTCGACAACGCCTTCCCTCTGATGCTTTGCGAGCCCACGTTTCTTTTTAGCAACGGCAGGAACAAAAACTATCTCCCCCCATATCATTCTTCTCAGATTTCCTAGCTGCTCCTTCTTTTTTTTTTTATTGCTTATTGCTTATTTGGCAGCCCGTACCTTGCAGCAAGAACCGTCATCCCGTGTCTCGCCGCTCTCGCCCTTGCATTGCATCGCGAACATTACCCGTCCCATCCCCACACTCTTCCCATTGCGCGAAGAGGACCCTGTCTGTGCGCGCGTCGACATAAAGAAAGGGCACCCACCTTTTTGAGCGAAACTTCGACGAGTGTCTTGTCTGAGAGCAGTTGACTCACTGTCGTTGGGCATCTGAATTATCGCGTTCCGCAGGCAGTGAAGGTGATCCATCTCACTCTTCATCTCACCGCAGCCTCACTTACACCCTCACCTTGAAGACCATCACCACCACTCGCGGCTCAAGAAGAACCTTCACCAAACATCACCATCACCATCACCATCAACACCACAGCCCAACAAAGACATTCACCAAAGTCCAACCATGGCCATGGCTGCCACTCCCAGGTTTGGGAGTGTGCGCCAGAAGAGCCGCACCCCCGTGCGACGGCCCTCGTTCCGCGACGACATGAACCTCGTAGCCATACGGTACGAGAAGACATCGCGAGGCGAGGCCCCCATCCCCGTCACAACAGTCAACCCTATCCGGACCACATCGCGCCCCACGTCTTCGGCGTCGTCGTCGCCTTCACACACCAGCCCCATCGTCATCCTGCCTCCGCCAGGTTCACTTCCTCCTCCCACCGAGGAGCATCCAGCATTGAGACCAGGCCCTGTGCTGCCTCGCACGGCAAGCCTTGATGAGTGGAAACGCGACTCTGGCCATGCACCGGCAAGCTCATCATCGACGCCAACCATCAACGAGGAGGCGTGCGAGGACGACTTCTCGCCGCAGTCACCGAGGCCCAGGAAGCTCGTCGCAGCCGCTCATGCCGTGCAACCGGAGGCTGTCTCGCGTTCGGAGAGCATCAAAGAAGAGGATTGCGACACGCATCGGGGCTCGGGCAGGCACAGTGGCAGCAGCATGGATGCGGCGGAAGCGTCGGATCAGTTGCGGCCGGTCAGCCCTGCATCTGCCATGTCTGACGCTGGACCTGTTCCAGTTTCCGATCTGCTGCGTCCCTCGAGTCCTGCATCGCTCGCCACACAGCAGGCTCAGGCTCGGCCCCAATCTGCGACGCAATCCTCGACACCTGAGAAGAAGCTGAGCAAGAGTTTCAGCCTCCGCTCGGTGTCGTCGCTGCTGGGTGGCCCCGTGGAACTCGGTCACAAAAAGGCCAGCAACAACAGCAACAACAACAAGAAGTTGAGCAGATCAGGCTCAAGTTCTACGAGTAATAACTGTGGCAGCATCCAGTCAGCGCCTTCAGCGCCAATGCAGCAGCCCCAGATGCGGGGTTCGCCCGCCCCAGCCACCGACACCGAACCCATAGGTGGCCACCAGCACCAGCCTCCTCCGAGCTCCAGGGCCCACAATCCATCCAGCGCCACCTCTGTCCCCTGGAGATGGGCAACATGGGGTCTCTTCTCTCACAAATCGCCATCGCATTCTCGACGCGACACCAACGACGACGACCACGCGACCATCTTCTCCCCCCTCAGCGTTTCTCTCCCGTCCGAAGACCTCCTCGATGACGAATTCATTGCCGGCCTCTCCTTCTCCAAGCGCGGCAGTGTTATGTTTGGAGGGAAGCGTGCTCTGAGTCTCGACGGCGCAATCATGGACACCCACCAACCGCAACCCGACGACGGATCTCGTCCTAATTTGGACAAGGAGTCCAAGGCAAGCTCCAATCCCACAGTAAACCTCCCTGCGACGGCGACGCAGGCCTCAGAATCAGCTCCGCCGTCCACAAGCTTGTCGAGCGACGAAACACCCGATACTGGCCATGTCACTCCTGAAGCCGTGTCGCAGACCCAGTCGCAAGAACCCGAGGCGGCGCAGTCAGCTTCGCAACCTCCGTCGCACGAACCCGAACCCGAACCCGAATCGCAGCCGCAGCAGCAACAACAACATCTAAGCCCTACACCCAATATTCGCGTCATGGCTGCCGACGTCGAGAGGGACTCTCAAAAGGTGAGATCGCTCTATTCCGCTGGCGAGACCATCAGATGGGAGGACGGCGCCAGCCTATCGCTGGGAGAGCGATCTCAGTCCCCGATTGAGGAGGTCTCGGCCGACGACGAAAAGCACGACCCGTATGGTTTCCTTGCCTTCCAGCTTTCATTAACAAGAATGAGACATGCTGACGATTCATCTCTGCACAGACCTCCCGCCCGCCTTACCCCGTCCGCAAATACTCCCAAATGCGCCGATTCCTCGTCGCTGCGGCCCAATAGCTTTCACATGAAGGAGACAGAGGCGGCCGGTGGACTCGAGGACTGGGACGACCTTGACGGCGCCATTGTCGACCGCTATGGCTTCATCACGGCCCCCTCGCGGCCTGAGTCGTCCAGACTGGGCACCCCGACCGAGACGAAATCGGCGATGGGCTCTTTCCGAAGGCGCAACGTGCTCCAGAAACGAGATGGCGCAGCGTCATTCCCTCTCAGCGGCAGACGACCCCCGAGTCGCAAAGTCTCGGCAAGGTCGTTGAATACACAACACTCGGGGGTATCCGCTACCTCATTCCGATCGCACCGCTCCGTCGTGCGCCAAGCGGGCAACCTGTTACCGTACAATCGCGACCGTCGGTGGATGGACGAGGCAGGCGACATGTTGACAGTGTCTCCGAGTCTCCAGGACATCACAGAAGAGGCACGGGTGGAGAGGATATCAGAAGCCTTGAAGCGTAAAGAGTGGGAGAGATCAGAGAAGTGGCGAAAAATGGCCAAGAACGTTAACAAGGGCGCCCAGGGGGGAGGGATGGAGTTTGAGTTCGACATCAAAAACCCCAAACTGATTGAGAGGACGTGGAAAGGAATCCCCGACTGTTGGCGCTCTGCCGCCTGGTGGTCGTTCCTCGAGGCCAGCGCCAAGAACCACCCTGGCTCGCCAACGACGGAGGAGATCATTGCGGATTTCCACCGCCTTCAGGAGAAGAGCTCTCCGGACGATGTCCAGATCGACCTTGATGTCCCACGAACCATAAGCCGCCACATCATGTTCCGTCGGCGATACCAGGGTGGGCAGCGGCTGCTATTCCGCGTTCTCCACGCCCTGTCGATATACTTTCCCGCGACGGGTTACGTGCAGGGGATGGCGCCTCTGGGGGCTACCCTCCTGTGCTACTTTGACGAAGAGAAGTGCTTTGCCATGCTTGTCCGCATGTGGCAGCTTCGTGGCCTCGAACGGCTGTACCGCCATGGGTTCGAAGGGTTGATGACGGGCCTCCAAGAATTCGAGAGTTCTTGGCTCAACAAAGACGTAGCCGACAAGCTGGTAGGTTCCCTGCAGGCAGATTCCTGTCTTATTTTTTTTTTCTTCCTTTTGTTTTGCTGACCACGCACTTGACAGACTGAACTCGGCATCGACCCGACAGCATACGGAACTCGCTGGTATCTGACACTCTTCAACCTGTCGATACCGTTCCCAGCGCAGCTGCGCGTGTGGGACGTGTTTCTGCTTCTCGGCAGCAGTCCGTCGGATCACATTGGGACAAAGGCATCATCAAAAAAGTCGTCCAGCAACCACTCCAAGCCCCCCACCGGCCTCGACGTCCTCCACGCTGCCAGCGCAGCATTAATCCAAGCCCTGCGCGAGGTCCTCCTCGACTCGGATTTTGAAAACGCCATGAAGGCTCTGACATCCTTCATCCAGATCAAGGACGAGGACCTGCTCATGAAAGTCACCAAAGCCGAGTGGAGAGCCCACCAGGGCAAGAAGAAGAGCTAGGGGTTCTTCTTGCTGCCACATCTCCCTCATCTTGACACATAACACCACATGAGCGACTGTTCCCGCCGCCTCCTCTTTTTTTCCTTTTCCCATTTGTACATCCACATAGCGACATTGCGAAACGCCTGTGCCTTTTCTTTCAACCCCTTCGATACCCCCCCCCCCAAATTTGTTTTTTTGTCTTTCGGGGCTTCCCAACCCCGCCGACGCCTCGACAGGCAGACTTCTTCCTTTTGTCCAAGGACGACCCTCCCCTAACGCTACACAATGCAGATTCGTGTCGTGTGGGTGGAGGAAAATAATGCCGAGTTTTGAGAATTGTTTGCTTCGTTTTCTGCAAGATATACCCTTCTAGCGATGACGGATTCTGTTCCCTTTCGAACACACCCCCCACCCCCTCTCTCGGGCGTTAATACAGTAGGATTGAGATGGGCCTGGGGAGATTGGTTTGGCAGGGTTTGGGAAGGCAGGCTTTTTCATGATGATGAATGACGGTTAGGTGTCTTTGATTCCGACGATAGTCATAAAAGAAAAAGGGAGCGGTACACTAGGGTGAGATCTGTTGCACGACATTGAATACATATAGATGCCACACACAACAAGTCGTACAATTTGAAGGAAGAAATGAGAATTTCGTATCCTCCCTTACCTTGCGGTGATTGTCGCGTCGCACCCCCGAAGCCGTGCCACCAGCCAAGTTCATCGGCCACATGGTCCGTGCGTCCGGCACCCGAGAGTGGGGCCCCGCCTCCGGCGCCGACTCCGGAAGGCTCTGAGCTCTCCCTCCTCCCTCCCCCACCGCGCGCCGGAGCGGAGACCTACGAGTACCTCGCACAGCATGAAACCCACCTACCGCATTCCAGTCTCCGACGTTGCAGCGTCTCCTCAAACCCCCCCCCCCCCCCCCC
>JPKY01000196.1:0-29162 GCA_000769265.1 Hapsidospora chrysogenum ATCC 11550
GGGGGGTGGGGAGGGAAGCAAAGTACCTCCAGCTGTGGGATAGACACTGGTGATTTCACCAAGAGACGAGGCTACGCAGACGATGATGAGAGAGACGGCAACCCAGCCCCAGATGATGTTGACGGGGCCGCCACCGACGAGCGGGTAGAAAAGGGTCGTGGCCAGACCGTAGGGGATCGAGGCCAGGACGAAGGACATGAAGGCGACCTGGAGCGTCGAGCGGTTGCGCGACAGCTCAGGCTTGTAACCGAGACCCTCGAGAAGGTCATCGGCCTGGTCAACGGCGGACATGCGGCGGCCCTCGCCGCCAATCTTGGCCTCCAACTTGCCGGGGCTGGTGCTCATGTCGCTGGTAGCCATGATGGCGTCGGGGTCGGGGTCGGGGTCTGCGGGGAGAAGCCGTGCGTGCTCCGAGTCCTGGTTAGACTCCGGCGTCGACGTCGTCGGGTCCGGGGTCCGATGGGCGCGGCGCGTTGAGTCGCGCGTTAGGTGTCGGCGCGGCAAAACGACCGGGTCGACAACGGTATAAGGACGGTCGTATAGGTCGTCGCCAAGAGACCGGGTAGACGTCTGCCTTGGTGGGGTTCGAGAAACGGGGTGTACGGAGGTAGTGAACGAAGGATTCCAAGTTCACATACGTAGGCGACCGTGGACAGGTTGGTTGTGAGGTTAGGAGGATGGGACTACAACGGATGGAAAGGAGCAAGGACCAGCCAGCAAAGGGGGCGAGTGGATTAGTATTAAAAGAATCCAGCAAGATCCTCGGCCAGTTACGGCGGCGCAAAGATGGAGAGAGTTGGTGGATGCTGCTGGGAGGAAGACTTTTTGCCAGTCCGAGCCGGGTTCCGGCAAGCTCACAATGCACGTGTAAACGCTAATCCATTCGCAGCGGAGTCGTGAAGAATCTTGGCATCGAGGGACTACGAGTACATGTCGGGTACGGACGCACTCGTACTCGTACGGCCGGTGGACCCCTGTATGTTATGTACTGTATGTATCAGTAGTCCGTATGGGATGTCCAGTTGCAGACAGCACGGATTACCTTTCTAGCTAGGACCAACTCGTGCATGAGGCGTGCGCCGTCCGCTACGGGAGTACTGATTGACCGAATGCCATTGATGGGATGAGGATACAGGTGGGAACATGAGTTTGTTGCTGGCAGAGACTATCCTCGCCTCTGACGAAGGTTGCAGTATGGGTAACGTGCGAGTATGTACGTAGTGGAAATTTCGACGAACCCGGCTCCCCCACTAAAAAGACTAACGTTTTTTAAGGCACATGCTACCTTACTAGGTAGCCCGTTCCTCTCTTCTGGATGCGCGGCGCCAAGGGCACCATGACGCTATCAAGGGCTGAGTGGACGCCCTGTCCAATTAGCCCACACATTCCATATGTCGGACGGCCGACCGGTGCACGCCACCGCACCACACGACGTCAGAACACCCATACATGAATCCATGATTGTGCATACAAGATGATTACGGCACGGACTGACCGAGAGTGACTCGCTGTTGGTCCCAAGGAACTAGCCCGCAACTGGAAAGACTGGCCGGGCCAAGGCCGAGGCCTCCCTGGTTGGACCACGCGACAAATCAGCCTCTGGCTTGTCTCATCGTTTTTCATTGGAAGGCCCGTTGAATACGGTTTCTGACTCGCCAATCGCCACCTAGTATTAGGCAGGCTGCCAGCCAGACATCCCGGACCACCTGCTGTTTCGTGGGGGGGCTTGGGGGCCAGGGCCGCCAGTCTGCGGGCCAGCTGGAGCGCACAGACTGATGAGCAGGAGGCCTGAAACGGCCATTGCGGACCTGGTAGTTGTGGCCGGGCAGACGCATTCTTCTTTGGCTGAGTGGGACCGACCCTATGAAAGTTGCGGGCACGGGATGTTTTGACACTGGGACGGACATGCCTGTCATTCATGTTTAGTATCCATCAGTACTTGCGGTATCGGGTTCATCACTTCTTCTGGGCGCGAGGAGGACAGGATTCCAGGACCAGGAACATGAAAGCAGCAGGCAGTCAATCAATCAAGCCAATTGGCCAATCAACCAATTCATGCCATCTATTCGTCGCTCAGCAATCAACAACAGTTCAATCGAGAATGGCCGACGACCGTCGTCAAATACGTCGTCAGTAGCATCAGGTGGTCGTTCGTTAGTGGTCGAAGAGTCGAAGTCATCGGTTGCAGATAGAGCAGCATTAGCAGCATCAGCAGCATCAGCAGCATCAGCAGCAGTAACAGCAGCAGTGACAGCAGCAGTGACAGCAGCAGTGACAGCAGTCGTTATCCCCTCCCCCCGTTGTAGTCGGCGCCGCCAGCCTTGCGCAGCCGCTTCACCACATCGTCCTCGTCGAGCTCGCTCCGGTCGCTGGCGGCGATGGCGATACTGTGGTGAGCCAGGACACGCTTGACGTCGCCGCTCTCGACGCTGACGCGGGCTTTGCGCATCACCTTGGTCGACTCGCCGATCCAGACAACCAGCACAAACTTGACTCGCGTGCTCTCCTTGTCGTTGGCGTACTCGACCCGCGCGTACCCGTACTGCACCTCGCCGTCGTCCAGCGCTGCCGCCAGTTCCGCGAGACCGCCTCTGCCCGTTCCGCTCAGCTGCAGTTTGTTGCCCGTAGGGCCCGCGTACGAGATGAGCAGCCAGTTGGTCGAGTCCTTGTCTGAGCGCACAGCGTCGTACGCCGCCGCAATCTCGGGTGCATCGAGGCCCGACATACTGCCGGTGGGATGTTGTTGTTGCTGTTGTTCTCGGCCCAGAAAGGCCTGGGGTTTGCGTAAAGGGTTCGCGGCGACGGGTGCCCTGAGTGTTGGTCGACGAGGTGGTGCCGTCTGGCGCCAGGCTGGATGGGTGTGCGTGGGTGGGTGTGCGTGTGTGGGTGGGAGGGGGGGGGGGGGNGGGGGGGGGGGGGGGGGGGGGGGGGGGGGCCACAAAGAGCGCAAAGTTCGCTTCGCCAGCATTTTGCGGAGTCCCAACGAGATGGAACCTAACTACCCTGCATCATCTCCGCTGTGGCCCCGTACGCATTAAACTGCACAGTTTTATCGTACGACGAACCGTGATGAATAAACACTATGAAAATGGCGTACAGTAGATGTGATATCCGTGTATAAGAAATCCGAATTCAATCACATCTATCCCCACGATGCAGATGTCTCGTTCTTAGTCGTTGCATTTCTTATTAATCTAGGCTGTTGAACCCAGATTCGGGCCACTTCCGAGGCTCCCATACGGGCCGCACCCACCGATTGATTAGACTGGGAGTGAGAGAGTCTGAGAGATATGCACCAGGAGCCAACCGCGGGGGGCACGAAGGATCGTGGTGGGCCTCGGGCGGGGATAGGTACTCAACCGGGGGAACGGTCCAATGATGCCCCGACGCTGGTGATCTGTCGCACCCACCTGGGATAGGATATTCGACGGGAAGGATGACGGCGTAGGTGCGACGGTGTTATGTCTTTGAGGAGGCATCGTGGTCGAGTCTCATTTGTACCACAGTTTTGACCCTCTAGTGCTTGGGAAGACACCAGAGACTTCCCGCCGCCGCTACCTCCATCGACCATGATGCACCTCCTAACAACCGCCGCCACCGCATTACTAGCGTTGGCGGCGCCGGCGAGGGCCAGCTATGCTTTCTACGTGGGCAAGAACCTCACCGCAGATGGGAGCGTCCTCGTCGGCGGCACCGGGGAGGAGGTGTCGAGCCACTGGCTCCAGCTCTTCCCGGCCCGGGACCACGCCGCCAACGAGACCATCCAGGTGGGCGTCACCGCCGACGCCGTCATCCCTGGCGAGCTTATCTCCATCCCTCAGGTGGCGCATACTTTTCGGTACTTGAGCATGGAGTATTCCGACTTCGAGGGTTTCCCGGCACCTCTCACCAATGGCGGCCTGAATGAGAAGGGCGTCGCCGTGCGCGATGTCTGGGCCAGCAACCGCGACGAGCTGGTCGCCATGACTCCCACCCCTCAGCGAGGCCTGCAGTATAGCGACCTGGCCCGTATCGTGAACGAGAGAGCTACCACGGCACGCCACGGCGTCGAGATCATCGGCGACCTCATCCGCAAGCATGGGTACGCGACCTACGGCGGGAACACGCACCTCATTGCCGACAAGGACGAGGGCTGGGTTGTGTGGGAGTTTGCCGGCGGTAAGAGGCTTTGGGCTGCCGAGCGCCTCGGTCCCAACGCGGTTCGCGTCCTCTATCCTGGCTACATCGAGGATTTCCCCGTCGATTTTGCCGACTCCGACGACTACATGGGCTCGGAGGACCTCGTATCCTTTGCTATCGACCAGGGCTGGTGGGACCCCGAGGGTGACGAGCCGTTCAATATCTTCAAAGTTTACGGGGTCCAGGGCGCCGACGTTAGCGCCCGCAACGGCGGATTCAAGTACATGTCGCAGGCTGACCTCGAGGAAGCCACACTGGCCATGGTCCCCGTCACGGAGAAAGACCTCATGGAGCGCGTCCGCGACCCTCGCATCGCGGATGATCAGGCCGGATACGGCCAAGTAGTCAGCCTTCACGACGTAGAGGATGCCGACCTCCTGAGGTTGTGGGTCGCTCCAACGGGCTCTGTTGCGGCGCCCTTTATTCCCTGGCACCTTGGCGTCGAGTCCGTTCCCCCAGAGTTCGGCCAGCACCGATACCTGACCACCGGTGCCTCGAGCACCTTTCTCAACCCCGACTTTCAACTCCAAGAGGCGTCTCTATTTGCTGGTCGGCTGTTCAAACGCGTGCTGTACTACATGTGCTCCGCTCCAAACACGTTTCTGCACCTTGTCACGGACATGTTGACGGCATTCGAGGCCGAGTCTTTTGATGACGTTTCCGATTGGGTGGAGAAGGCGGCTTCTGCTCTCCTGGAAGAAGGCCAGCGGCCAGCTGCTCGTAAACTCCTGACTCACTATTCGCACACGCGCGCCTCCAAGGCCTTGGAATTCGGGCGAAGCGTGACGGATTCCCTGGACGGCTACATCAAGCTCTCGGGACTGTGGAAGTATCCCGTGGGTGATGATATCAATAAAGGAGAAGGGGAATCAGTGAACTGCTTTGTCGGGGGTAATCCTGACAAACCGGCGGATGACCAGGAGCAGAAACATTTGCGAAGCCGTTTATAGAACGGTAGAAACGCTCGTGTAAATGGCGAAACCTTGTGCCTTTACAATGGTAATATTTCCAAAAGCCGACTTCAGACATCATGACCGATTATATACCTGTATTTAACTCTATAGTCGCGACATTGTATCTAAGGTATCAGAAAAAGCTGCTAGGGCCACCGGAGGACGCTCTCATTGTACTCAACCTTCCCAGTTCTTAACCAGCGACCAGCACTTACGCATCCCGGTACCCATGGACTCGCCATCTACATTTTCACTCCATCGACTAGGTTGGGCGGCGTCCTTCCCCGCGCCGGCTCCCACATACGTCCCTTCTTCGAGCTCAAACATGTGGACGTGCATTGTTAACTTCAAATGCGAAAAGAGCCAAGGCACGCTGCCCAGCTCGCCAAGATATCTGGCCTCCCCTCCTAGCAGGCCCGATACGTGGGATTTGGCGACCTTGCTCCGTCGCTTCGCATCCGAAAATTCGGTAGCATCCAGGATTCGCGATGGGAACTCCCAGAGTCCAGCCAGCAGCCCCTTTTCAGGGCGGCGATGGACAAGGTAGGTGCCATCGCCGCGTCGAATGGCACACACCAGGGTCTCTTCTTCTCGAACGGCTTTCTTGATCACCTTGAGCGGAAACCTCTTGGCGTGATCGGCGACGATCTCGAGCTGTGACTGGGATGGCCGCTCCGCGTCCTCGGACTTTGGGGCTGCTTTCGGATTCGCCTGTCGTGTAAAGGCAAAGGACGCCAGCGTAGCCTGCTGTGGGCCCGTTGCTGGTTTTACCAATTTCGTTGCCCGTTCTTGGTTCTTGCTTTTATCATCCCGGTCGAGAACATTTCCAAAAGGCTCGCACAGGCCGCAGGCATCCTCGATGTCCATCTCGGCCCCGCCAGTTGGGCTCTGGGCAGCCGTATGAGACTTGGAATTCGACGAGGCAAGACGTTGGCCCTCCTGGTACGCCCGGCATGTAGAGGTGATGGGACAGGCGCCGCAGTCCGGCCTAGGAGTACAGATGGTGCTTCCCAGTTCCATCAAGGCCTGGCCCCATCGTCCTGGCTTGTCACTCTTGGGAATGTCATCTGCAGTCGTGCCTTGATGGCCTGTGCCCCGGGCGACGTCCTTGACCAGCGCGTCCGCGGCAGCCCAGAGCACGTCAATGATGCTCTTGTCCGCCTTAACGTTGCCCAGAAGACCCAGCTGTCGGCTCAGCACGCGGAGGACATTGCCATCCACCATGGGCTCCGGCCGGCCAAAGACAATGGACGATATGGCACCAGCTGTGTAGCGCCCGACACCCGGCACCTCTGCCTCGAGGGTCTTGGCATCTTGGGGGAGCAGACCCCCCATCCGAGGGTGTTTGACCACATGTTTGGCAGCTTCGTGGATGCGGGTAGCGCGGCTGTAGTAGCCCAGCCCTCGCCAGGCAGCCAGCACGTCGTCGGGATCGGCGGCGGCCAGGTCGTGGATCGTAGGCCACCTTGCCATCCACCGGTTCCAATAGTCAATGACCGTAGCCACGCGGGTCTGCTGGAGCATGATCTCGCTGATCCAGACCTCGTACGCCCGGCGTTCCAGCTTGGCGCGCAGCACGTCGGGATCTGAGACGTCGTCGGGTTTGATCCAGGGTTTGCGCCATGGCATGGCACGTGCCGAGCTCACGCCGTCAAACCAGTCGAGCAATGAACCCTGCCCTTCCGGACCGGCGGAGGGATCCAAGAGTAGCGGTCGGTGATATGTGACGGGGTGCTGGCGCGTGGGAAGCGGGCAGATGGATTCGAGCGGCGCGACATGGGCAACAGCCTGCGAGAATAATCTCTCATGGAGCCTCGATGCCCGCTCTCTGGCGGCGGCGGTGCCCGTCTTGCGCCTCTTGGCCGGTTGATGCTGTCGAGAGGCATCGCTGTCTGAGGACTCGGCGGCGTCGACGTGAACATTTGGGGTCGCGCACCGCGTCTCGGGCGACGCTGGGCCCTTTCTGCTGGACCGCCTCAGGCTTGTCCTCGAAGCGGTGTTAACTTTGGGTATGATGCGGCTGGCCGCTGCGCCCGGGGCACTTCGTTTAGCTGGCATTGGGGTAGCATCTAGGTACTACCTAGCTAGTATGCAGGGTGGGTGCACGGAGTACATATCGCGTCGGGTCCGTGAATCGTGGTGGGCAGCGCGTAAAAGATTAGCGCGTCCAGCACCTACTCGGGTGAATCATCCTGGATGTTATAATGACCGCCCAACACACTCCCCTCGCACGAATTTAGTTGGAGCGGCACTTGGGTGTAAGACCAGAACTCGTATTAATATAAGTGGTATTATCATGCTATTATGACTATGGCCGCTTTGGTCTCATTTATTAACAATTTGTGTAATAATCTCGGCGAGGATGCGCATATTCTTACCCTGTACAGGACTATTCCCAGCATCACGTCTAGAAATGTCTGATCTTAACCTTGGGAAGCAAGAGCCCGCAGCATCTTACATGTGAGAAGTCGCTTACTCGTATTAAAGCGCGGCCCGTAAGAATCTATAAATAGGGAAGCAGGCGCAACTATCTAGCGGTGGCGCATTCCTGGGAGATAACCACATTGATGGCCTTCGATTTAGTATGTGGTTTGAAATTGATTCGAAGTGTCTTTCGACTTGCCTAGTCTAGACAAGAGAAATGTGACATGTCAAGTATCCAAAGTACGTCTTCATTTCTAATTTATTTGTTACTCAATCTGGTCGCACTTGGCAGTAGGAAACATGATGAAAGGCTCTTACTCAACCCGCAGTCTAGGTAGTCTATGATTCTAGTCCGTCCGAGGAACGCGAGCTTAAACAGGAAATGGACAGGCAATGCGGCTTTGAACACACATAGTTGGCGGCGAGATTGTGCCGAGCATCCGCTGGCTCTAGACCTGGCGTTTAGTCCTTTTTAAAAAAGGAGAGAACACCGCCTTTCCCCTTCTTCTTTTTATTCTTCTTGTGCAGCTCTTCTTGTGTGTCCAGCTGGGTAGTGTTGTCGTGCATGACCTGCTGAGCGACCGACACGGAATTTGTCGGTCCCGCTGGCTCTTCACCCTCTGGCCCGGCGAAGAGGTCTGCCACTTTTCCGGGACCGCGGATCCTCTCGTAGATTGCCAGCGTGGTACCAAATTCCATGTCCCCACTGGCCTTGATGGCATCTAGTAACTGCAGCGCATACGTCTGGCAGTTGTTGGTAATGAGGTTATATGCGGGTTGCTTGTCCCTAATTGATTGGATCACGGACTCCCCTATACTCCTATATGAGTGACCGCGTGATAAGGTAACCCGGCGCACATCATGAAATGGGAACGCGGACATCTAAGAAACTCACCGGTTTTGCGAATGGCCTGATCGTTGAAGCGGGTCTTGCCGACTTCAAAGGTGCGCCACTCTTCACGTTTTATCTTCTCATTAATGTAGATGACATGGAAGTTCTCGTCCTGGTGCGTGTTAGCATGAAGGCAAGGGGGAGACCATTACTGGAGTTGCTAGTGCTCGAGTCGACTCACCATCCATAGCTCATGCGCATAGTCGCCAACGAGAACAGCCCAGTGCTGCGTAGGATCTGGGTACTTGCTGATCTTCTCTGTGATCATCTTTCCCAGGGCAGTGTCCTCGGCGAACCACTTGCCAGCGGCACCACCGACCGGGTGCCAACCGACCTCGACAGGTCGGGCTCGTCCCTTGAAAACGGCCTTGCCCTCTGGAACGACATTAGGCTGATGGCCTAGGCCTATGGCTTTCTTGAGAGCTAGCTCCCCCTTGTCCAGATTCTTCTGCCTGTAAGGAATAGTTAGCGATGAAAGACTTGAATGTCACGGCGCTCTCTTTGGTGGGCAGTTTAGCTCAGCGGCAGGTTGGCGCATACAGGAAGCCGTTTAATTTGTCGAGTTTTCGCTCCCCCTTCCGCTCGCCTTCCTTCTCTCCCTTCTCTGAGGCTGGCATGGCGCTGAGGCGGGCCCCCCTAGTGATACACGTAGATCGGTGACAGAGGCGTCTCCGGCTGGCTGTCAAGAGTGTCGCATGTATTGGAATCTCCGGCGCATGACCAAATGCCGCCCAGGCCTCGAGGATAGGGTAACCGAGCTCTGTGGAGGATGGGCGTGGAATTGAGCGGGCATCGCCTGCTGGCTACCACGAACAATCAAATGTGGCGGACGCGTCATGGCGGTGACACGTGGGGCTGGTGGATGGGAGATGGGATGAGATTGGACGACTCTGCCAATTCCGCTTCGAAGCGGCGGGGCTGCCACTCTAAGCTGGGTTATGGGACTTTAACTGAATAGGTACGAGGAATGGCGCACGTCCTTTGCTTAAGTCGGTCAACTCGTTGGATGTTGGAAACCTTATATTCCGCATCAATTAGAGTCCCGTTCTTGCTTAGCATAACGTCGAGTGCCCTGGTAAGTACATAATGTTACATGTAGTTAAGTACGCGACGCCAGCCCCTATGTAGAGTCCATGTAAGTGGCAGAGCAGTTCTGTCAGTGCCAGATGCCCCCTCCTCCCCCACGGGCCCTAGCCGCGAGAAATGAGACTGGAAGACTAGAGGGGAATGCGCTTAGTCATTGGAGGGGGACCGCGAACCTACAGTACTTAAGATAGGTAATTATTAGCGGCCCCTGTTCATGCGGCTTTGCGGCGTTTGCGCCAAGAAACGCGTCTTTGGGCTCGTCTAGGTTCAACTCAAGAGTCGTGAACTCGCGCTCACGGCAGAGTACCTACATGCACGCACATGGCAACACCTCTTCACATCCAAGGCGGGCGACCTGGCCAAGGACGAGCTCGGTACTTTGACGCTCGGCCTCCGTATCACGATGCTCATGGCCGAGCACCTTGGGCGTGTGCCCTTATTCCTCGCCAGGTTATAGCAGTCGGCCATCGCCCAATGCGTGGGCCTGTGGAATTTCATCTCGAAGCTCTCGGGAAAACAAACATTCCCATCGGTCGAGGCAAAAGCTGATAATAGCACGGTATGACCCCATAACCAATCTGCGGACCTCATCTAATTGCGGCTTGGGAGAATCATCTAACGCCTCCTCGACACATTACATACTGGCCTGTCCCGGGATCATGGCAGCGGAAAGAACACCCTAACTAGCCCGACTCTATGTTCCAGATCCCAGAAAACGTGCCGTATGGAAGGATCTACTATGTCACCAGAGAGAAACAAGTCAGCCATGGGGCGACGGCCCACGTTGAGCAGCTGCCGTCCGGGCACGTCGTGAAGTACCCAAAATCAAACCCATACTCCCCAAAGAAAGAGGAAGATCATCGCAGAAATATGAGGATAGAGGCCGGTATCTACCAACTGATTGGAGACTGCCCATATATTCCAAGGATGATCGACTGGGAACCCGAGTCCTGCTCCCTAACTCTGGAGTATCTCGAGGGAGGAGACCTAGCCAAGTACATGAGAGAGACGGCGCAAATCCCCGGCGAGATTAGACAACGGTGGACGCTACAGGCAGCTGCAGCCTTGAGTGCGCTCCACGCGGCCAACATCATTCACTGCGACTTTGCGCCACGAAATTTCATACTAGGCGCGAATCTAGACCTACACATCGCCGACTTTGCCGGCAGTTCTGTGGCCGGCTCGACCCCTACCATTGCGGCGGGGCCAAGATACTTACCGCCAGGCTGGAGCTGGACACGGCCGGTACAACAGACCGACGATGTTTTCGCCCTGGGCTCCGTTATGTATTTTATCATGGTGGGCGAAGAGCCGTACGCCGACTTGTCGGAGGAGGACGTCGAGAAGAAGTTTGCTAAGGCGGTTTTCCCTGATGTGTCTCATATCATCTGCGGAGGTTCGATTCGGGGATGCTGGGATGGAAAGTTGGAAACGGCGGAACAAGTTAAGAATTCCTTAACAGCTGTGTATTCGACCATGGCAGAGGCGGCTCGACTTTAATAACGGCTGCTAATTGGAGTCGTTTTACAAGACCATGTACCTAGGTTTGTATACGTTGTGCCGTGAACCCTGACTCATTGTTAACATTGCCATCATCTGCATACTCTCTGCCGAGGAGCTCGAGGTTTATACCACAGCCACCACGTGGGCACGACTTGGATCCGAGAATTTCTTTCCCATTGGCCTGCGATGATTGAATAAAGGTCAACCTAGCGTGTAATGCGGTCGCTGTAGCCCTCGTCCTTGTGATTCCGCATTGGCTCTTGCTCTTTGATTGCCTAAAATGCACCACCTCAGGATTTTCGCAAGGGGTCCCTGTTTCATTGAACTTCCCACAATCCTCCGAGGTAAGGACTTCGTCGACCAGTGTACAGCTCTCTGGGCAATTACTGAATCGTGTAGTAGTTCTGAAAACGCGACACATGGCTTCGTAGGCTGAGCAGGTATGAAGACAGCCCTTAAGAACTTGAATGTATTTGTCGTGATTGCTTTGCGAGACGCCGTTGAGTTGGAAACGTCTTGAGGAGAACAGTGAGCTCACCTAGATATGGGTGACATACTCTGGATCATACATAATTCCAATCCTGAATCAGGCAGAAGTGCAAGATGGTGCGGGGGTTGAAGTACCACGCGACCAGGCATGCAGACGAGCGGCATGGGCCAACACGTGTCACCATTTACTTTATGGTGATTCCCGGCGGTGTCCACTAGCTCTCCAACGACTGTTTTTATGTAGCAAATAAGCCCTCCACCCAAGGTAACGTCTACGGCAGAGGATAGTGAGCCTTCCTATTTACTAGCTAATTTGTAGTCAGCTTGGAGAGAGCCGTGCATGACACCAAGAAGATAATCCTCGCAAGGAGACTATCATCTAACACATTGCAGACGTGAATGGATTATAAGGAAGTGAAAGACAACACCTAACACGCTGGCCAGCCTTACATAGGTATTCCCGACGGAGAGAGCGTATTTATAGACTTGTAAGATCAAGGTATTACCGACGCATATTACAGAAATGTTAAAAAGAAGAGCGACTTCGTAAAATGTCAACATGGCCCAACTCGAAAAAGTCAAGCACCCTCACGAGAAACTACATGCCTCTTGACAGCGGCAAAGCTGTCCGGGCTTACCGATATGGAATTGATGCCAGCGTCCACCAAGAAATCGGCAATGGCCGGGTGATCACTAGGAGCCTGTCCACAAATACCGACCTTGCAACCCCTTTCGCGGCATACACGGATAACCTGGGCAATCATCCACTTGACAGCCTCATCCTGCTCATTGAAGAGACCAGCCAAGATCCCCGAGTCACGATCCACACCAAGAGTGAGCTGGGTCAGATCGTTGGATCCGATGGAGAAACCGTCAAATTGCTCCGCGAACTTGGCCGCGAGGATGACATTGGACGGAATTTCACACATAACATAGACTTGCAGGCCACGCTCGCCTCGCCGGAGGCCGTTCTCTGCCATGACATCCAGCACTTTTGTGGCCTCTTGGATTGTCCGGCAGAAGGGGATCATGACGATGGCGTTGGTGAAACCCATCTCGTCGCGGAGCCGCTTGATGGCGCGACACTCGAGCGCAAACCCCTCCTTGTATAGGGACGAGTAGTAGCGTGAAGCGCCTCTGAACCCGATCATGGGGTTTTCTTCCTCCGGCTCGAACTCGCGACCACCGATGAGGCCGGCGTACTCGTTTGTCTTGAAGTCGCTCATGCGGATGATGGCTGGTCTTGGATAGACAGCGGCGCACAACGACGCGAACCCGCGAGACAGCTTGTCGACGAAGTAGTCGGGTTTATGCTTATATCCAGCTGTTAGACGAGATATATCCGTCTTGGCACCCTCATCCTTGAGTTTGTCAAAGTGAATGAGTGCCATCGGGTGGACCTGGATAGCGTTGGTCACGACAAACTCCATTCGCGCCAAGCCGATGCCGTCTGCTGGTAGTCGCCACCAACGGAAGGCTGCCGCCGGGTTGGCAAGATTGAGCATGACCTTGGTCCGGGTTTCCGGGAGCCTGGACAGATCTATGGTCTGAGATGTGATCTCGGATACACCCTCGTAGACGAAGCCCTCGTCGCCCTCTGCACAGGAGACGGTGACTTCCTGACCAGTGTGCAGCACTAAGGTGGCATTCCCGGTACCAACGATAGCCGGGAGACCCAGTTCGCGGCTAACAATTGCCGCATGTGAAGTACGCCCGCCGTGGTCGGTGACGATGGCTGCGGCACGCTTCATAACCGGCACCCAGTCTGGGTCCGTCGCTGCCGTCACCAGGATCGAGCCGTCTATGAACTTGTCCATGTTCTTCGCGTTCTCAACAAGACACAGAGTGCCGGAGACGGCCGCATCCCCCACAGAGAGTCCGGTTGTAAGGATCCGACCCTTCTTGTCAACCTTGTATGTTTTGAAGTCGGCGGCCCCGCGACGCGAGTGTACTGTTTCCGGACGAGCCTGAACGATGAAGAGCTCGTCTGTGACGCCATCCTTGGCCCACTCCATATCCATGGGGCACCTATAGTGCTTCTCAATCTTGCAGGCCCAGCGCGCCAGTTTGAGAATGTCCTCGTCGCTAAGAACAAGCGCCGCCTGCTCCGCTTTGGAGGTTGGGACGTTGCGGGTCGGTCTCAGCACATCACCGTACACCATTTTGATCGCCTTGTTGCCGCGCTTCTTCTCCAGGATGGGGACAAGGTTTGGATCATCCAGTAGCGGTTTGAAGACCTGATATTCATCGGGGTCGACCATTCCCCGTACCACATTCTCCCCGAGGCCCCAGGCTGCGTTGATGAGCACAATCTTGTCAAATCCACTTTCGGTATCGATGGAGAACATGACTCCGGAGCCACTGGTATCGGAGCGGACCATTTGTTGCACGCCGATTGAGAGCGCAATGCTCGTTTGTCCAAACCCTTTGGCTCGGCGGTAGCTGATGGCTCGGTCGGTAAAGAGCGATGCAAAGCAACGCTGGCAGGCGGTTAGGAGTGCCACTTCACCGAAGATGTTCAAGTAGCTCTCCTGCTGGCCTGCAAAGCTTGCGTCTGGAAGATCCTCCGCCGTGGCACTGGAACGCACAGCAACAGCGAGGTTGTCGACTTGCGCCTTGGATGAAAGCTGGCGATACGCAGTTTTGATGGCCTGGGATACGTCCTCCGGCCACGTGCCATGGATGAACAGAGCGCGCAGTGCGTGCCCAGTTTCGGGGAGAGTCAGTTTACCAGACTCCCATTCTCCAATCAGTGACGCTACCTTTTCCCGAATGCCATTGGAGTCGACGTATCTCCAGTACGCATGTGATGTGGTCGCAAACCCTGGCGGAACGGCGATACCTTGTGACGCAAGGGTACTAATCATCTCACCCAGGGATGAGTTCTTGCCGCCGACTATGGCAACATCGCCGCGGGATATGTCCCTGAAATCCTGGACGAGAAGATTGGAAACCCGCTCGCCACTCATAATGAACAAGTGCCTGACAGAGAGGGAGGTTAGTACTCCGGCGTCCAAGTGTAAAGCCTCAAGCAAACGGTCCGGCGATGGTAGGGATATTGTGAATTTGAATTTGGAATTGGGCCGTTATCGATCACCAATTGCCAACTTTAGAATGATGCAGATTCTGCCCATACAAGTAGTATGCTGGTCTAGCGTATTCGCAGTCACGCCACGGCCGCCTCGGGGCCAGGTCCAGACCAATATTATGGTGCCAGTACCGCGTGGGCTATACGTATGCCTTCCGTCATTAGTTCTTCGAGCCGGGAAACCTACAAGGTGGTTGGATCGAGGTGCCAACGTACGCGAGTTAGAGTTTAAATAGTAGGACAGTCCAGTATGAAACACGGCCTGATATGGCTGCGAAGGGGCTTTTGTTCTAAGTGGTTCTCCTGAAAAGAAAGCTGTGGGGAAATAACCGAGAGCATGTCGTCGCGCTACCTATAGAATGCTCTATAGGCCGTCTTATACCTTCGCCCCTTATGTCACTCTCGTCTTACCACTCGTATTCGCTCGCTGGGTTATTATTGCATGGTTCCCTACTGGTGAAAAGATGGATAGACACAAAAGTAGACATGGTACGATATTAGTGTATATCAGAGCTGGTACTCTGCGAAGTAGTGTGTAATGGGAGGCGTCACGACGAGTGGACTGGTGAGCTGGCACCGTGGCAACGAGAGAGGGCATCAGTGCCATAGGCCGCGAACGACATCCAGCTTGGTAAGGTACCTCAAATAAGCCTAAGTAATTTCTCACAGAGTGAATAGGAAGGTGAAGCAGGTTTCACGAAACGACGAGAGGCGAGGCGATGCGAGATGTCAACGCCAAAGTCACTAATTGCACACAAACCATAGATGCCTCTCACACCAACTTATTGTACATGGTTCATTCTAGAATACTAGTTTTCCCATGTAGTTGATCGCTACAGTTTCGTTATATCAATCTCCCAATCTCGAGCCCATCATGATGAGAACCACAGCTACGCTGCTAAGCTTTCCCGCCAATGTTGTGGTCGCTGCCAATATCTACTCCATCTTGCAGCAAAGGGCCTAGACAAGCTACATACTGAAGGCAAAATGACCAGTGCCGTCAACTCGGAGTTCATCATCAGTGCTCTCAGGCCCAGCACAAACTGTGCCCTTTCCGATCTCAGTGACTGCCCGCCGGGCAACACTACTCCTGTTAATGAAGACATGACTGCCCATGTTGTCAAAGCCTCGAATCTTTGGAGGAGAGTTGATATGTACCGCCGAAGGTAGGCTGCTGTCCCTAATGGCCAATTTATCTTCGTCCCCCCTAATGGATCCATTACCTACACTACTGCCCACCCGACCCAGCACCACCTGGCTCCCATCTGGGAGGCTTTGGCGTCTATTTGATGGCAAGACATTGTGATGCTTGTAATCCGAGAAGCAACTTCACATAGAAGTCTGAGGGCGCGGCTGGGCTACGGTCTTGTTAAACGAGCCCTGGGCTCCCAATACGCAGCGGGGCACGGTTAAGACTTCGACAAGGTTCCTTTTTAGGGGCCGAGGGCAGGCTGCTTGTGCATTCAGGCATTGCAGATCCACGAGGTCGGAAAAGACTGTGCTGCGAGAAATTAAACTAACCTTGCAACCGAGCACTTGATGAAACCACGTTGGCCCCCTGTGTACGAGCTCGGCCTGAGCGGGGACTCAAGGTCCGTTCCATTATTCCATGCGGCTGAGGCAAAAGAGACGTCAAGACACCAATACTCAGTGCCTTCCGGTTTCGCTAACTGGGCAGCACCGGCCACCGAGTTATTACCATGGGAAATGATTCTTAGAACGCTAAGAGCCAAGAGGAAAGGTAGGACGTGAACATGTTGAATGAACAAAATTAAATGGTGAATGTTTAAATCGGGAATTCTCCGACGGCTAAAATCCAGTGCATTATGGGCGATGTCACCCCGCAAGTTTACCGGATATAGTAACATGATATTTAGATGCGGGGGAGCAACATGCAATTCGTGTGGCCGCGGAAAGATCCAAGCCGCTAGATAAACAGTGATTAAGTAGCATGAATGCCCGTTCAATCCAGGAGCAAAAGCTAGAAAACTGTCAACTTAGGTGAGAGAGAACGAAGTAAAGAACAACTATTGCAACCCAAGGTCTCATGCCTTCGAATTCCCTTGTAGTAAAGAAAATAAGGGTAGGTTGAATCCTACAGGGCACCCTAATCAGGCCCCGTTCCTTTAATCAGCACGAGCAAGAGGTCAGTCGTAATGGTAACCCCCCCTCCTCGTCAACAGCCCCACCTAAACTACAACCCCTCTTATCGGCCGCTTTAGGCCCCAAATTCCGACACGCTCAGCGCGGAGCTCAGTACTGGTAATGTCGACATGACCCTGCTGCGTATTTACGGAATCTAACCGTCGCGTATTTCGTCAGCGGTATTCCGCAATATCCAGTAGAATTGGGATCGGCCGAAACCCCAGTTCGTATGGCTCGCTATTAAGAGGCATCGGGATTAAGAATCTCAGGTCCAGCTAAATCAAGCGTCTAGGCCTAGGTGAATCCATATTACTAGTGTGCTCAATCCCCGGGGAGAGCTTGACATGGGCCCTCTATAAGTTAACCCACACGGGCCTCGTAAAGTCTACATCACCTCAGAAATAGTGAAAGCCGGCAGGCTCTTGTTATCTATTATTGCTAGTCGCTTGATTTTATTAAAGACTACATCAAGCGCTTTAACCTTCTCCCGCAGCCTCCACTACTCCATCGCTCCATAGCGATCCGGGGATGCAGATCCTAGACGCGGACTTAGGTATTTTATCCGGCTTAGCCGCCGTACGGTCTTGTACGGGGACTTACACATAGCTAAGCGGTGTGATCGCTCCATGGGCAATCCGCCATTAACTATAAAGTCCTCTAGTTAAAGGCTACACTTCATTAAACTTAGTACTGTGTCGGATATGCTTATACTTATTCAAGTGAAAATCTTGCGAACCACAATCCCGCATTCGCCTTTAGAAGGATCCATATTGCTTCCCCCACTTCCATTCACGATCCAACTGTGATGTGTACAAACACCTTATGCGGGGTAAACCCAGACCTGCGAGTTTATACGTGGAGTAAGCTCGTCATAGCTGTTGATTTATCCGACCTCGTGGTTAGTATCTTTTTAAGATCTGTTATCTAATTCGCCCCGGAGCTCGGCCTCTACTGAGTGCACGTTGGTCTGTGCAGGGTCCTATGGTTCTTTTGCCGTCTGAATGGGATAATATCATTAATTGTCTGGAAACTCCGTTGGCCGACCTCGGCCCCAGGATATAGGCGCGCCAATGTGAAGAGGTTGTAAGTGACTGTACTCGATCGAGTATAAGAACGAGACTTCATCCCACTGAGTTGGCAGTCATCATGGTCCCGGTGCAGCGCCTTGTTAACAGCTCATTTCACCATGAAACTGCTCAATTGGGTTTCCGTCGCCTTGTTGGCCGGTGCCACTGTCGGTGAAGCGAAGCCGCCAAAGAAGCCAAAGCATCAGAAGGAATTCAGCAACCGAGTCATCTTCACTCCTCCTAAGGGCAGCCGAGCCTCGTACCCACGCGTGGTTGAGCTAAGCGACGGTACCATCCTGGCTACAGTCAGCTGGAGGGATCCAAAGGCGTCCAAGGCATACTTCCCTATTTATGAGAGCAAGGATCATGGTTGGACTTGGACACATATCAGCAATGTGACGGATGATGTTAGTGTTGACCTCGAAAAAACTTGTGCAATGGGCTTACACCACCTAGGTTAACGGTCTCGGCATGTGGGCGCAGCCGGCTCTGTACCAACTGACGGGTAAGATTAGACCATTCACATGCTGAAGAGATCTTGGACTAACGCAGAATAGAACCCTTTGGAGACTTTCCCGAGGGGACTGTATTGGCGAGCGGTAATAGCGCTGGAGACACCAGCACGAATATTGATCTCTACGCTAGCGCCGACCTTGGATATAGCTGGGAGTTTGTGAGCAACGTTGCTCGCGGTGGACGACCCAATACTACTAATGGTGCCGACCCAATCTGGGAGCCCTGGATCATGTATGTCACATGGAAGGCTGTCCTGCGAGTGCGCACTAATCTTGATATAGGCCATACGACGGCGAGATGGGTATCTTCTACTCGGATCAGCGCGATCCTGAACATGGCCAGAAATTGTGCCACCAAAGATCCACCGACCTCCTTGAATGGGGCGAAGTTGTCAACGACGTCGCTTCACTCAACTACACCAACCGTCCTGGTATGACCGTTATCGACTACATCGAGTCATCCGGCAAGTGGATCTTCGTCTACGAGTTCCCTGAGCGTGCTGGTGACCTCAGCTACTTCCGGAACAACTACCCCATCTATTATAAGCTTGCCAATAACCCCTTCGACTTCCGCTACTCAGATGGCTTCCCGCTCATTGCGAACGAGAGCACAGGCAATGGCTCACCTTACATCGTGTACACCTCCGCGGGTGGACCCAATGGTACACTAATCTTGTCTGATGCCGACACCCAACAAGTCTTTACCAACAACTACGTCGGTCGGGTTGATAAGTGGGTGATGAGGCAGCAGCCTGGTCGCGCTGCATACAGTCGTGCCCTGCTCATCCCGAAGGGTAACCCGGACAGGCTGTACATCTTCTCAGGATCGACCTTCGATGATGACCCGGAGGGGGTCCAGGTTCCTTTCAGTGTAACGGCTCTTAGTGTCAAAAAATTGCTAAAGAACAAATACACCTTGGAGGACTTCTAAGTCCGATCTTCTAGATCTGGAGTCAGATGGGTGGAGATAGGATACAATAAACAGAGACACATAAGCTTCGTGACCAATCCATGGTACTTATACAGTGAGGTGGATGTGTTTATATTGTTGTCCTCCGTAGATCCCATTAGCGGCTCAATGGCGCAGAGAGAAGAAATGGTAGATAACGACGCATTCTACGAACAATTTACATTGAAAACCCTTGCAGATACAGTGAAGCCACTTGATCTTAAATCCTTCCTTAGAATTCGCGAGACTTTTTGGGGGGAGATTA
This sequence comes from Hapsidospora chrysogenum ATCC 11550, assembly GCA_000769265.1. Taxonomy (NCBI): domain Eukaryota; kingdom Fungi; phylum Ascomycota; class Sordariomycetes; order Hypocreales; family Bionectriaceae; genus Hapsidospora; species Hapsidospora chrysogena. The sequence goes on from JPKY01000196.1 coordinate 19,556, forward strand.
ACCTTAATGTAGGCGGTAAGCAGACACCAACGGCATCATCAGCCAATTGCTTTAAGTAACCAGGCGGAGAAAATAGATGAGAAGTATCGTGGTGGCGGAATAACCCAGGGTGGTCGGGTAACCGAGGCCCAGGAAAAGAGAGCTATTAGACTACGCCGGCGGGCGGGCTATATAGAGAAGAGCTGCTCGGAGCATTATTCAGGATCGTACCGAGGCTGTCGAGGAGCCCGGACAGGTTCGTTGGGACTCTTCCATTCCCAGCGTTGGCAAGATGTTATGCCACTTTGTCGGTCCCTCGTACCTGGGTTCGGGGCCATAAAGCAGGATTGGCAGAATGCATGTTAGGATTAGCGATCTGCGGGGTGGTCCCCTAGCCGTGTTGGCAAGATTTCGAAGGCGCTGAACTACCTTAGTTGCTTGTCTGATGCATATGTTTATAAGATGCTTGAACCTAAGCTTCCTATCAAACCAAACGCCAAGCTAGCGTACTGCTGGATCATTGCCTGATTTAATCGTGAATTAGTAAAGGTACTGTTTAAGAAGGGAGCTGATATCTCGCCGACGACTTACTGGATGGACTCTTAAAAAGGGGATGCATATAACAGTCCCGGCTGAGGATGCATGGACGCTATATATAATGATCGCAGTATTATGCCACTTCGAGGTGGTCGGGCTGCTTTTATACACGGCCCAGGCTAATATCGACGTGAAGGATGACGATGGTCGAATGCCGCTCCTGAGGGCCGCCGAGAACGGGTAGAAAGCCATGGTTATGTTTCTCCTCAATACGGGTAAGACAAATGTCGTCGCAACGGACAGCGGCCGGACGCCGCTCTTATAGGCCGCTAAGAATAGACATGAGGCGGTAGTTAAGATGCTCCTCGACACAGGCACGGTCATGTAGTAGACTACCTGGGTTGAAGATGCATAAGACCTGGCTACCCTCTAGCCTTCGGATTGTTTAATATATTAAGTGGCGGTGGGACATCTTGCTTTCGCAGCCAGGTTGTCCCGCTAAGAACAAGAAGAGCTTTCTGTCCAGGGTTGATTGAATCACACGCCGGCATCTTTCTGTCAGATTTCTGTTATTGTCCCAATTTAATCTAGGGTTGGAAGGGCGTCGGAGCTAGCTCCGTGGTTTATCCTCGGCGCTTCACCGAAATCCGCTCACCGGGCATAGCTGCGAAACAAGCGGCTAAAACCGAGCAGGAACCCAGTTTAGTTTAGAATAGTGTAGAAGAGTAGTAGACTATATATAAGAAGCTTGGATATCTAACAGCACAATCATTACGACTGCTATGGCTATAGTCCACGGTGACGTGTATATATCTATAATTTTGACATTTGGAACAGGGAATTACGTCTGTACCTTAGGCAGGAATAACGTTAGTTCCTTCTTCGTACTAGTACACATCATATGGGCGCTGATTAATCAAGACTGTCCCCCACACGGCTCGCTCCCGATATAATGCTTCGGGCCCGATCCGGGAACATTGCTAAGCAACGTGCGTACCTGCGTGTGCTCCAAGGTATTTAATGCCAAGGCAAGTCACAACACTACTTAGCCTAGGACTCCAGGTAGCCTGCCATTACAGAACCAGAAGCTACAGCCATGGACCACCCGGTAGTCCATTTGCTACAGTCGCTTATGTCCATTATAAGCACCAGCGGCATGGAGAGCGACATTGGCATCTTTCTAGAGCAACACCTACATAACCTTGGGTATACCATGGAGCGCATCCCCATCGCACCGGGCTCCTCTCGCCACAATGTCTATGCCTACTTAGGCTCCTCGCGCAGGACGCGCGTTCTCCTGACAGCACACATGGACACGGTCCCCCCGCACGTCCCGCTGACTATTGACGGCGACGATGTTATCCGTGGGAGGGGAGCCTGCGACGACCTGGGACCACTGGCAGCGCAGATTGTGGCGGTCGAGGAGCTAAGGCGGGACGGCAGGCTGAGGGACGAGGGAGACGTTGGGTTGCTATTTGTTGTCGGCGAGGAGAATGGCGGGCATGGCATGATTGCCGCCAATGACATGGGGCTCGTCTGGGAATCCGGCATATTTGCTGAGCCGACGGAGAGCAAACTTGCGAAGGGCCACAAGGGACAAGTTGCGTTTGAAGTGATCGCTAAGGGGCATGCCTGGTACATCCCCCGATATCTATGCCATAGAGAAGACTAATCTTGGCTAACAAGACACGACCAGCCATTCGGGGTATCCACATCTCGGTAGAAGCGCAATCTCTGCTCTGCTGGCAGTCCTCGACGACCTCTCCGCGGCAACCTGGCCCGAGTCTAAGCTTCTCGGTCCCTCCACGTTTAATATTGGAACCATTGAGGGGGGCGAGAAGCATAACATTGTCGCGCCGTCCGCTAAGGCTCTCTGCGAAGTCCGCATGGTTTCTGACCTGCCCGGTGTTAAGGCCAAGGTTGCAGACATTGTCTCCCGGCACACCGGCGTGGGCCTCCAGTTTGTCTTTGAGTATCCAGAGGCGCTCCTAGACTGGGAGGGGATTGACGGGTTCGATGCCGCTCCTGTAGCGTTTGGGACTGATGTCCCTCGGTTGAGGGACGAGTGTTGCGCTAAGAGAGTCTTATACGGGCCCGGGTCGATTCTTTCGGCCCATGGGCCTAATGAGCATATCCGTGTGTCCGAGCTGATTAATAGCATTTCTGGCTATAAGAAGTTGCTTCTTCATTTTCTACAGTAAAGATAATAGAGCTAGAGCGTTCCTATTAAAGTCTCGGTCGGCCTAGACAACGCGTTACTGTATAAAGGCAGCCCCGACTTCTTTACCTACCCCGCAACCCACACCGAATAGAACATCTACATAGCGCCCGACTTTAGCCAGGCCAAGTTCACGCCCGTGACGCTCGTGACAGACGGCGGCGGTCCTAATAAGCCCGCTCCAGATCCATCTCCGTCTTCCGCCTACCCGTCACAGCCACCGTCGACCGTGACGGAGATAGAGACGGTCACGTTAATAGTCACCGAGACCGAGATCGAGACAGAGACTGCGCCGTGCCAGACGACCAACCCGTCTAACTCGCGCTGCTTAGGGTGCATAAGGACTCCGACGGCGTTGTACCTAAGGTTGTCGTCGTCCGTCGGCGATGGCTGTACTAATGTTACAGGCTAGGCCTAGGGAGATGAGCTAGGCTGCGCCGTGTCGGATAATTAGAGCCCCGACCCCGCTCTTAAGAGAAGCGGTTAAGAAGCGGCCTCGCTTCCCTTACTCTAATGAAGTAGACGATTGTAGTAAAGTCGGGACGATTTCCCATAGTAAAAAAAAGTGGGTTTATGAAAATAGGGGGTAGAGTCGGAGGCCTTCTCGTACGAATTCGATCGTAAAAATTTAATATATGTTTTCTAAGGTCTTGATTACCTTATGTATCTATTTTACTAAGTTATTTAACGTAAATTAACGTTAACCTTAGTAGGTTAGGGTTTGGATTGGGTTAGGCTACCTATCTAAGCTAATCGCTAGTTGTTTTATATATAAGAAAGACGAGAGGTAAGGAAGAGAGAAAAGAGAGGAAATAAGTAAGGAAGAACAGCCCACTAATAGGAAAAGTAAAGGAAATAAAGGAAAGAGAGGTTATAAGAGAGAAAGACCTAAGAAATAACACTATAATACTTTACTTCCTCCGTGGCGTAAGTCTCGCGATAGAGGCGGCAGCTAGTACGCGGGACCGCGTTAGCGCTAGTCCTATAGACGTATCCATGTAGCTAGCGGCCGTGGGGCTTACTAACTTCTATATAGCCTTATAAGACTTCGCTATGTCCTTCTCCATTAACCCGCCGGCTAAGATGAGTAGTGGGTGGAAGAAGGCGCCGATAGACTTATACTTTAGCCGCTTCGCCTCCGCGGCTTCTATAAGAGTCTCGCTAGCGGTCCTTTTAGCGCTGTCCTTATGGATAGCCACTATCTATACGTCGTAGAAATAGCGGCTAGAGCCTAGGATAGCGCTAAAATTAGCGTGGAGGCTACCGTCGCTAACGAGGGGCTCTATCTCTAGCTGTAACTCTACCCGGTAAGAAAGTGTGTTTTGGAAGGCATGGGTAATAACGTTATGGCGGGAGATCCAGGCCCTATGGGCGCCGCGGCATGTGTCCTAGTGGCTTATAGCGGAAGCTACGGCGCCACAGAAGGTATAGGGCCTTAAGGCCCTAATAGGCACGAAGAGACGCTGCCGGAGGGCCTTAGTAGCTTCCTCGTCGCTAAGGACTAGCTGCTTCCGGGTAGGTAGCGTGTCTAGCTACTTACGGCTAAGGTAGCTAGCGTTTTCGAGCCTCGCGGCTTGCTGGGCTTCCGGGAGGGTCGCTAGGAGGCGCTATAGCCGCTGCTTATTAACGCGCTGTAAGACCTCTTAAGCCCGTAGCGGGTTCGTGTCACGACCCGATATGCGACCTGTACGTGACGTAAGGAGGGCCCCGCTTTTTCCTTTCACCACGACTAGCCAAGCTAGGATCACTCACATAACGTTACGATCCAGGACGGATCGCTCTTAGATCACCACGTTCTTATCACGATCCAGCTTGGATTATGACGGCTTCGTCATGATCCCCCCATTATATATACAACACGTTCATTACTAGATAGAATACTCATAGCTCCTTAGCTATCAATACAGAAGTTAACGCTTAACTTGCTCCAGTTCCTAAGTCTCGTACCAGACTGTGACCCGACCTGCCTAGACGACACCCTAGTCTTTTTGTTAAACATAAACCGACCTCTATCTGCCTTACAGTTAGACCTGAACGTCACATATTGATAGCTCTTATTTAGTGGACTGCTATGTCACCCCTAAGCAATACTTCGACACCTACATTATAGCTCTAAGCACGACCCTAACTCTAACCTCGTCTAATATTGGAACCACTCTGACTTATACCTAGATGGAAATTAAGGACATTAAAGAAATCATCAAACCGTAGCACTTAACTCCTTTTAACGGAGCGTTAGGAACGCTTTAAGGATTCCTCACTTAACTTAAGGCTTACCATCGGTTTTACCTTAAGAGGCTTAAGAGTGACCTCAATAAGGTCCTCTATGTGGGAACTTATCTAAAGGGAACCGCTCTCACTTAGTTCGAGCCTATTTTACGGGACTACCTTAATAATGAACTATAGGACTAAGACTAAGAAACTATAAACATCTTTGTTAGTTTCGCTAACTTCGAAGAAGCTATCAAAGAGGCTTTTAGAACCGTTAATAAATAACGATAAGCTATTAAGAAACTTAAAACACTTAAATAATGAGGATCCGTAATTAATTACGTAGCCACATTTCGATAAATTACTATAAGCTTAGACTAAGATGACGAACCCTTAATGTTAGCCTTCTATAAAGGACTTAAGGAGGAAGTTAAGGATAAACTCTACCGAGACGAAGAACCTAATACCTTAACTAAGTATATCGCTATAGCTATACGAATTGATAACTAATAGTATACGTGATGATAGTAAAAGCGTAACTAAGGATTCGGATTCATTCCGTACATTATAAACTAAGGTAAGAAACGCTAACCATAAGGAACTAACTAAAGGCGAAATTAACTAAGAATTACGTAAGCTTACTTAATAAACCCCAAACCTATAGAACTAAACGTAATTTAATGAGATAAGAAAAACCTTATATACTATAATTATAGAAAGAAAGGACACTTTATATAGGAATGCCGGTCACTTAAGAAAGGGAAAGCAAATTGGAACCCTATACTGGAGAGTAAATGGTAAATTAATATATTAGTGAATAAAACCCACTTAGGATACGAAATTATAAGGATAGGCGAATTGACTAAGACCTCTCACGCTTCACTCTTATAGACCGTATATTATAATAACGTATATTTAATCTATAAGTCCGATAAAGACGTAAAGGGATGGTACCCTAAGAAACTAAAGGCATCCTAAATAGTTACCGTACTTAGACGAACCATAATTAAAGAAGAAGAAGGAGATTACTTAGTTAACGAGTCTATAAGGACTAGCGAAGCTAAGGAATGGGAATAATAAGTAACCTAATTGCTTTAAGATATAGAGAAAGAAAACGACGAAGGAGAAACCACCGATTTGATAGGAATAAAAGAAATCCGGGAATGGTAAGATGAGAATCTTATACCGTTCGTATAAATGACCGTAAACGACTAGAAACATATAGTAAGCGTTAAGTAAAATCCTATACTAAAAGGAGGATGCTAAGTTATGTTCATTCTAGTATATAACATTTAATAACTATTTAACCTTAAAAACCTTATACCATAATGGGTATTTAGTAATGACGAATGACTAGCACTTAGACATTAGGATCACGAAGAGATTAGATGGATCTTATATATTTACTACTATTATGAGATATACCTCAAACAGAAAGGATGATAAAACACATTCTTACGATAACTACTAGACATTAGAATCACTTAACTATACACTTAGGAAGAAGTAAAGTACCTCCGTTTTGTATACCGTAATGAAGAAGCTTAGGTAGTAGCTTTGTAATATAACTTATTAGAAGTCTGTCTCTTAGATAGCGACCCTAAAGATGGATATAACTATAAACGAGAGGACTGTGAGATATATATATCGTATAAGGTATAATAATAGCATAAAAAACGACGAGAAGAAATTTAGCGACATTAAGAAGATAACGAACAATACGAACGACTTAAATAAGCATAAATAAAGATGTTATAATAGAAGCGTAAAGGAAGGTAAGATCCTAAGAAGATATTAAAGCATATCCTCGAATGTTAGGAATGCGTCTTAAAAGCCTTATTACGTTATAACGACATCCTAGACCTTATAAGTAACCTATACTTTAAGGGATTCGACTTCTTTTAGGATAAAGAAACCTAACTAGGATAGAAGGAACGATAGGAGGAGATTAGGAAGAAACTCCTTATAACTTACCTATATAAAAGCTTATTGGAGAATAACGATAAAGAAAGCGTTTACGATTCCGACGGATATGGAAACATAAGACTAGTGGACCTTAATCTAAGAGAACGGTACTATTAGCTAACAAACCCGGGAACTAAGACATTTAGGCACTACCTTTATGAGCTCTTCCTATATAAGGAATGCAATAAGAAGGAAGACTCAGAAAGATATATAGACGAGATGTACTACCTTTAGGCTAGAAACTTCAATTTCGTGATAAAGTAGACGAATAACCTAAGACTCGTTATAGTTTAGGAAGAACTCGAAGAAGTGAGTAACGTATAAAAATGCGTATATAGAAATAAGAACAACTAAGCAAAAAAACGACTAGCGTCATTTATAAAAGGGCTATAGAATGACTTAAACACCTTAAGGACCCTTTACGCGATATAAGCAGATCGCGGTATGAAAACGGTCTTAGATGTCCAGATCTAAGGACATCGCATATAAGCATTATTAGACAGTAATGCGATAGGTAATTATATATCCCTAGCTGTAGTTAACCACTATTAGCTACTATAGCATTAGAAAGTTAAGCCTTATAGGCTATGTAATATCGAAGGTGACGCCTTTAATTATAATAGTGGGAAGGTTAACATAAAGACTAATCATCTCGATATGTCTGTTTAAGGACACTATAAGTAAGTTAGTTTCGATGTTATGAACATATCTAGTTACGATCTAATACTCGGTCACTTATAGCTTTGGGAAAGTAACCTTATGATCGATTGGCGCACTAACTAGCTACGATGGATAGACACTATAGCGCGTAACGATTATTTACGACTAAAAGAAGCGAAATTTCGTGACGACTTAGCCTCTAAAGAAGCTTCGTAAGGAAGCTATAAGCGAGCCGTTTAAGTAACGACGTTAAAGGAAACGATAACAGCCATAATAACGACTTAGAAGAGCTTATAACTTAGTCTATAATATAAGCAATCACGAAAGTATAACAAATGAGTCAAAAAGATAATTGCACTCCTTAAACGGCACCTAAGCCACGTCGATAAGACACTTAGCTAACAAAAAGAAACGCCCTTAGAGAACGAAGATAGAATGAAGAACGTCCCTAAGGAATATTATAAATACACTAAACTATTTTAAGAAAAACTCGATATAAGACTGTTAGAACATAGCTAATAGGACCACGAAATCTGCCTTAAAGATAGAGTTACGACTAAGTTTCACAAAATATATAACCTTAACGAGACGTAACTTACTACATTACGGGAATATCTAAACGATAAACTCGCTAAAGGTTACATTTAGCTATCCAAATCGGAAGTAAGATACTTAATAATGTTCGTTCTAAAGAAAAATGGAAAGTTATGGTTAGTTATGAATTACCGGTAGCTTAATGATGTTACCATTAAGGACCGAACGTTATTACCGCTTATCTTTAAATTACGAGATAGGCTTTACGGTAAGAAGTACTTTATAGCTCTTAACCTAAAGGACGCTTATAATCTTATCCGCATTAAGCTTAGAGACGAATAGAAGATAGCCTTTCAAACTAAGTTTAGGTTATTTAAGTACTTAATTATGCCTTTCAGCCTGACTAATGCCTTAGCGTCATTCTAACGAATAATCAATACGGTACTATAAGAGTACCTAAACATCTTCGTTATTATGTATCTAGACGATATCCTAATCTTCTTGGAAAACCTTAAAGAACATAAGGATTATATACATAAGGTACTCTAAACGCTATAAGATGCGAAACTCCNCTCATTAAACTTACGAAAAGCCACTTTTACGTTTAGAAAGTGGAATTTCTTAGATATATTATCACCCTAAACGAGATTTAGATAGACTTAAGGAAAATCGAATTAGTGCGTAACTAGCTAACACTTAAGAACGTGAAGGATATATAAGCCTTTATTAGACTCGCTAATTATTACTAACGCTTTATGCGAGATTTTAGTAAGATCGCGATATTACTTACAAACCTCACGAAAGGATTGACGAAATTTAAGTGAATAGAAAGATGTTAATAAGCCTTCGATAAAATTAAGAATACGATCACCTTAGACGTGGTCTTAACGACTTTCGACCCTAAACGATAAGTAGAATTAAAAACCGACGCTTTAGACTTCGCGATCGGAGCCTAAATCGGATAACGTAATGATGAAGGAAGACTCTTAACTAATCGCCTTTTACTTTAAGAAACTCTATAGAGCAAAGCTTAACTACCTAATTTACGATAAGGAGTTCCTAGCTATTATCTAAGCATTTAAAGAATTCTGACATTACCTTATAGGAAGTAAGCATAAGGTTAAAGTCTATACCGATCATAAGAATATCGTATACTTCGCGATAACGTAAGAACTTAGTAAACGATAACTAAGATACGCTGAATTCTTAGCTAACTTTAATTTCGAAATTATCTACCGGAAAGGATTAGAAAACGGCAAAGCTAACGCTCTTAGCTAGCGACTAGATTATAATATAAGAGAAGTAAAGGTAACGGGATAACTTCTATAAGTTAACAAATAAGGAAACCTTAAATAGCGATCATTAAATACCGTCACCTATAAGGTAGAAGTCACTAACGATTTGCATAACGAGATTAAAGAAACTAATGTATTATATTAAAGACACGAAGTGGAACCTAAAGTTATTAATAAAGGAAACGGAAACGAATATAACGGAAAAACA
>JPKY01000197.1:0-28637 GCA_000769265.1 Hapsidospora chrysogenum ATCC 11550
GGGGGGGGAAGGGAGGGAAAGGGGGGAAAGGGGGGAAGGGCGCTCTGGGCTGGATGTTTCGATACTCTCAGGTCTGTGTTTAGGGTAGCCAATGGTGTTGAAGGTCATTTGCAAAAGACGCAGACTAGACAGACGGAAGAAAATACACAAGAGGATATTCCAAATGGATTTGGGGATGGGACACCGGCACAGGTACCCTGTTGGCTTCCTATTGCTGTCTACCTACCTGTCTAGCACCAGGCGTACTTCTCATTCGCAACCCAATCGACGGGTTCGCCTCTGATCTCGCCCAAGGCATTCAGGCTGGTGATGCTGTCATTGTCGCGGACGACGTATTTGGCCCCAAGCTCCTCAGCCGCAGCCCGGACCCTCCGGTCAGGATTCCACATCTGCACCTTGGCACACGCAGTGTCAGCGGCCTCCTTCTTCGCCACCGCGACGATGGCCCGCAGCGCCTCTCGCAGATCCTCGTCGCTCACGCCCTCCTCGACGACGAAGCGGAGGAAGAATAGCGTGTTCTTGGCGGGCTCGGCGACGGTGCCAGAGAAGCTGCGCGCCCAGATGGCCCAGACCCGGGCGCCGGAGGAGGATGTGTAGAGGGCGCCGTGGACGTTGGGGCGTCGGGAGAAGAGCTGCTCGCAGACGAAGCCCTCGCGGGCGAGGTGCCAGTGGATCTGGTCCAGGTCTGGGAGGATGGCGGCACGGATGGCTGGGTGACCCGGATGGGGCGGCTGCGCGATCTCCTTGCGGATGAGCTGCTCGTCTGCGGCCACCAAGGGAGGCAGGTCGTCGAAGTGGAGGATCTTGAGGGCTTCTGGCGAGACGGCGGGGGTGTCGTCGACCGAGGCTGCAAACTCAGCGTGGTTGCTTGGGTGAGGGAACCACTCGTTCACGGCGTAGAACTTCTTGCCAACGTCTGAGTAGAGCACAGAGAACATGGCGTCACCTCGGTTTTCCTCCTCCATCTTGCCGAGGGTGTCGGCCAGCTGCCTCAGCATGGTGGTGGCGTAGCCCCGGCCCCTGTACGCTGGGTCCGTGAAGACACTGGCAACGCCATGGGCGGTGCCCTCCCGAATGATTCCATCCTTGCCGCGGACGAGGGCGCGCTTCTTGAGGGTCTCGCAGGAGGAGAGCACAGGACGTCCGGTGTCTGTGGAGCCGCCCGCGGGTGGGGGAACGGACTCGCCTTCCCGTGTGGTCAAGATCCAGTTGGTCAGGCCGCCGTTGCGGGCGAGGGGAATCTCGAGCTGACGTTGCTCGCGGGCCAAGTAGGCGTCCAGGCTGAGTGCGGCGCCCCATTGCGGGTGTGTTGCCTTCCAGCAGCGACGGCGCTCCTCGTCAGTGGGACTGGCCAGGATCAGGCTGGACTTGGGGGACGCCATGGTGCTTTTCCTGGGCTGGGAGGGCTTGTCGTTGGTCAGTCTCACGGCGTAGGTGTGATGGGAAGGCTGTGCCTCAATCGATATGTATGCCGGATATCAAGGAGGAAAAAAAAAAAAAAAAGGCACGAGTGGGGTTAACCTCTACGGACATGACAATTACCCGGCCAAAAAGGCAACAACAAGAAGGGCGTGTGCCTTTCAGTGACCGGAGTTGGAGTCAAGTGTGACCCCTCGCCGATGAGTCGCCGGGATGACCCACAGCACGGAGGGGCACTCGCACTCTCAACGCCGGCCATGGCGGCGCCAATCTCGGTCACCTCCGGGGCCGGAGCGTAGGTCCCGCAGCCAAAGCGAGAGCCAACCTCAAGCATCCGGGAATCTAACGATTCCATCATCTAAACCCACAAGCCATGGGGCCCATGTCGACTCGTCAGCCTCAGCCCTACCGATGGTGCTTGTGTGCTTGCCCAAAGGCTGTGGCTTGCCCGCAAACAAGACCCTGCGCTGAGTACGAGTAGGTAATAATATAATGTTAATATACGGGTCACGTCGGTTGACGTATCAGAGGTGCATCCGCCATTCTGTACGATAATGTAAGGGATGCCAAGCCCTCCTCGGCTGCGCCGATTAGCCTTGCAGATGTCTCTTGTGCGGCGGCGCCCTGCCAAATTGCCAGCGGCCAACAGGCGGAGAACGGCGCCCAGGCCAGCTCGCCCTCAATCGAGCAATCATCCCGGTGCATCTCGGTAGAAGCTCGCGACGATGCAACGTCGGAGGACCGGGTGTGTGGACGATGCCGCTCAGCCTCTATGGACCCAGCACCGATATCAGGTCGGCGCTTTTGCCATGTCGCCCTTCCCGCGTATCGCAATGCTCTGATAGTGCATGGCCTCATGTGGGCTCACGGCCAGCCAATGTAACCCAGCTGCAAAAGCACGAGAAGTTTCGAATAGGAGAAACCCCCGTGGTGCTCAGGCTGTCCGGATTCTGCTTCACTGTTACCACTGCGCAGCATCGGATCGATCGATCAACATGGTCCCTGGGCCGCTTAGATCTGAACAAGCCATCTTGCACCCGTCGCATGGCTAGACTCCGAAGGCCGACTAGCCCGAACCTCGGGAGAAAGGCGCCGATTAGGTACAGATTGCCCGCCGCACTATAAGCGCCGTATTCATGCTGTGGGGCCGAGTGCATAGGGCTGAGCGGAAGGTTGAACAGGTCCTCGCGGGTAACACCGTGATATCAAATCACGCCATACAGCAGCCAACAGCCCGCCACTCTACTCGCGTCGGCTGGTCCGCCAGATCCCAGTAGAGACCCTAGATGGTCGTGTCTCAGTCAGCTGTATGATGCCAACGTGACAGGTGAACGAGGCTCGAATGGTGGTCCTGATCGAGCGACGGTAACACAAGAAGTGGCGGGATCTTGGAACTCCCAGACGCATGCCCAGACCTGCGGCAGCAATTAACTCGGCACCCGGGTACCGCACTTTCGCTCACACATCTGGTTTCCGAACTGTGCCGTATATATGGACATGAAGCTGTGGCCATACTCCGTTCAGTGATGCCAAAGAAAAAGAAAGACAGGCCCCCGCTTGACGCGATCATTCTGCTTTCCCAGTAGAATCTCACCTTCGAACCTGGAGCAATCAGCTGCAAAAAGAATTTTCATCCTGATATAGAGCCTCCTCAGCCAAGGATGTAAGTTGTCTTGATATCCTCCACGGTCATTCGGCCCTAACAGAGCGTCAACAGGGCAAGCCCGAGAGACGTCAGTCAGCCCGGGACCTCGACCTTTGCCCTGGCAAATCGGCCTCGATCCACCCGTTCCATGGTGACCAAAGTTCGGACGGGATGCATTACTTGTAAGTTGTCGCCTTCCAACGAGTGCATCCATGGTTTAGGCTGACTGGCACAGGCAAGTGAGTGAACGATTACCCCCGAACAGTCCCCGTTTCACCGACCGTGCTGAGGTATTTCGATTAGGAGGCGCCATGTAAAGTGCGACGAGGGCAGGCCGGAGTGCCAAAGGTGCATCAAATGGCGAGGACACTGCGACGGGTATGAGGCCGCACGCGCCACGAAGAGCCTAACTCCGGAAGTCGACAAGAGGAAGGCCGAGTCGGCAAAACCCGACGACGGGAATTTCAACGTCCCAAGATGGTATCTGTCCTTAGCAAGTGAGAGCAACAAGCTGTTTGACCGGGCCCAAGACGTCTGCGTATCGCGGCAAACATGGAGAGATGACTGCAACGGTGGTGGACTTGGACTAGGAATTCTCAGCACAGAAGCAGCTGGATTCGACGACAGCTTCTGGAAGGTGACGGTTCCATGTCTCCTTCGGCAAAACCCGCCGGTATGGTACGCCAACTTGGCGATCCACGCTCTTATCGACGCCAGACGACCAAAGTGGGAAGACGACGGAGAGGGCCCTGCCAGCGTATCGTACCGCAGAGCGCTGAGGTATCACGGGCTCGCGCTGGGCCAGTTGCGAAAAGATGTGGTGAGCTGTGGGAACCTCCAATCCGCGACCCTGTGCTGCCTGTTCTTTGTCATCTTCGAGATGATGAGCGGTGACGAGAAGGCCGCGCAGGCGCATATGTGCAACGGATACAAGATGATGAGCGAGTTGAAAAGGAACTCGCAAGGCCAGTCGCTACCGAGCACCAAGGTAGAGGAACTGCTACGCATAGAGCTCCAGAAGGCGCTGCATTTCGTCGCGTCGCAAGTCAATGGGCCAGGTGACCACGCTGAAGGCGTGCTCGACGGGGGCGCTAATGACGTGCCATGCGGTTTTGGATAGCTTGAAAGTAGCTTGTAATTGGATAGAAAGTCACAGGTTCGAGGAGTTTGGTGTTGTGAGTGTGGTGTCGCGCTCCTTGTTTACGGAATAGAGTATCAAACGGAGGGAGATGAAGCTGGTGGGACTGGACCGGAAGGAAGTGGAAATTGGACCCGGCGCGTGTACCTATGTCTCAGGTCGGTATTAATACAGTACCTAGTACTCGTACTTACCACGTCAGGCAGCCTTTCTCCTTTTGTGATCCGTGATGGCGGGGCTCTCGGTGGTGGGGCAGGCGCGGCCTGGAGACGGGAAGGAGCGGTGCACCTCAGTCAACTGGAACCTACCTTAGTGAGGGGCATCCCACCTCCACGGTCCACCGCATCACGACTGCCAGATTTGATCCCTTCGAACATATCAGTACCTACCCTAATAATTCGAGATAACCGCACACTCCCCATGGCATTGCCTCTCCCCTCCGGGCTGGTCCCGTCCGAGGTCGCTTTTCTGTGCGAGATGGAGCTCGTCACCGTGGTCCCAAGACAAAAACTCGACAGCATCGACCTGCTCTCGGTACGCACCCTTCCTCCCGACGCGTCCCATCGCGTCTCCTCCCTATCCACGTCGACGTCCCAACTGTCTAACCTAGCAATAGGGTACCACACCAACCCTTCGCCCTCCGAGACGAGAGAACCTTCCACTGTGGCTAGGTCTCCTACTGAAAAAGCAGCGCCGAGCCAATATTGTACCGCCCCCGTGGCTACATCCCGACAGTCTGCGGGCCATTATCCAACACGAAACCAAGACCGACCCCACGGGATGGGCTCCGCCTCCTCTGCCGCCCACGAGAGCTGATGGACGGGGCAACGCACTGAGGATAAATACAGGTGAAGCCGGCGAACCCATTTTGTCACCCCCCTTCCTGCCCTCGTGCACATCGAGTTCACCCGCAGGGGCGCTCCCATACCACTGGTTCGAGCTCGCAGAGATGCTTCTCGCACACGCGAGCGACGACATCTTTGATGCAACCGAGGTCCGAGCCCTGCTGCGGGATCTCCAGGAGGTACGCGCGGCAAAGATGAGGGCAATCCCTGCTCAGCTCGAAGCTGGCGTCGATGGCGTCATGAGCTTGAGGGGTGTTGGGGCCATGGAGCTGGCCGAGAGCAGGGGTCTGGTCATGGGTGTCGTCGAGGGCGTTCGAAAGATTGGCGCCAGCGCTGAGGCAGCGCGCCGCGAAGAGGAAGAAGAGCGAGGGGAGGCTGGTATGGACGACGAACCCAGCGATGATGATATGGGGCTATGAGGAGGCTACGACATCTTCTCGAGGTAGCTTCAAGTCGTTCTCGCTGATTCAAAAAGGCAAGTTACAAAAATAATGTGTTGCGAAATCCAAATCTAACCGCAACGTCAGGCTTACCAACACAAACTCCCAGGAGTGTCCCCGCCCGGCCAGAACGTCAATTCTATGTCTAGTAGTCGACATCATAGTCGTTCTCGACATAATCGTCCTCGGAATCACTTCCATCTGTTGTGTCGCACTCCACGCTGCCCCCCCGGGCCTGCCATCGCGCATCCCAGGGGCTACTCTCCCGAACAAGGGAGATGGGTCGCCGCCAGATGGACCCTGCATCTATCGGGGCATCGGATACCCATGGTGGAGGAAACGGAGGCCTGGGCGCACGAGTTTGCGCCCTCGGAAGTTGGACATCTCGAATCCATTCTTGGGCACCAAAGTTCTGAGCTCGGTGCACGAGGCCACGCCTGCACACGCCACACCAGGCGTCACTGTTACCTGTCCGGAGCTGCAACTGTCGGCAATTTGGGCAGAGGGGCTTCTCTATACTCCATCCTTCAGCTGGGTCATATTCATCTCGGCAGCTGTGGCTGGGACGGTACTCCGCTTGGCTGGTGGTCCCGTCATGGTCGGTTTCTCCTGTACCACTCTGGGCTCCAGCCCCAGGGTTGTACCCCCCCTGGTGGTTATGGTCGGGATGGTACTCCGCCACACTTTGGGAGTTCTCGGCCGCGGACTGTGTTGTTGTATGCTGGACAGCCGGCTGAGGCAGGATGAGAACGTGGGCACACCGCGAAGAAGCCTGCGCCGACACGACTCCGTCATAGACCGAGAGGTTATCCGGATCGTTCCCGTCACTATCCCCGGCGGACGGTCCGCCTCCGTTCGCGGTGGGCAGGCCGTCCCCATTCACCGCGGGTGTACCGTCCCCGTTCACCGGAGGCGTACCGTCACCATTCACGGCGGGTGGACCGCCACCATTCGAGGTGGGCGGGCCGTCCCCATTCACAGTGTGTGGATGTCCTAAAGAGGTATCCTCCTCATTGTCGGGCGCGCTATCGCCACCATTCGAGTCAACACCTTGAGGAGCCAGGTCGGGCGATGGGATACTGCCGAGTTGCGCCAAGGCCGCATCCGCCACCGCGACGACGTCCTCATGGTTCGGCTGGCTATCACCATCACCCGAGTCAACACCCTGAGCAGCCAAGTCGGACGCTGGTGGGTTGTCGCCGATTTGGGGCCAGTGCTCCTCTTCTGCCTCAATGACGTCGTTGTGGTCTGGGAGATTCTCTGGGTCATACCAGTTGAAGGTGGGCATCTGAGTCTCGAAGTTCGCATCACAATAGTCCACGGCGATTGCTTGGTCCGTTTGCGACCTCGACTGATTTGACTGACGGTCGTCTTCAACCCCGGAGTGGGGCAGTTCACCGTCTTCCGGCTGTGGGGACTCCGAAGTCTCCCGCACTTCCTCAAGTTCATCATCGCTTCCTTGAGACTTGGAATGTGCATCATCCGAATTCCTGGACGGGGTTGCCTGCGCCGCTCCTTGGGCACTGGAGTCCGTGGCTTCGGTCGTAGGCGACATGGCCGCATAGGGGGCGACGGGAGAGGCGGGGGAGAATGCGGGAGCGGCGGGAGGGTCACTCATGGGGGTATCGCGGTCGTCTTCAGCATCACAATTGTTCGATTCCTCAATACTCTCACGAGGCTCCGCGACACTTCCGCTCGAGAGATCGTGGGAAGACGAGGGTTGCGTGGCTCCCTCGCTTCCACTCGATGTGTCAGCCGGAGAATCGTTATCTGCGTTGGCGACTCGAGCTCTCTTTCGCTGAAAGGAATTCGACTCAGCCTCCTCGGATTCATTGCGGCGCCTTTTCCCTGCCGCTTGGCCAGCCTCACCAACCTCGGTCTCTGCCTCGGAGGAAGGGACTGAGACGGCTGCGACCTCTTCACCACTCTGCCCTTCTAGGGAACTCTCGCCGTTGCCCTCATTGTCAGCCTCCGAGCCTGACCGGTAGTGGTCACTTGGGCTCGGTGTCATTTCGCGTGTGAAACGTGAGAGAGTACAACCCCCTTGGAGAGGGTCGTTGGTCGGGCTTCCTGCAGGGGCTTCGTTTTCTTTGTCCGATCCGTGGTGGGACTGCTCCGTCTCCGGCACCGCCTCGTGCTCGGTCTCACCTTGGTGGGATTGCTCCGGCTCTTCCACCACCTCTTCCTCGGCGTCATCGCCCGCGTCCTCATCCTCCTGCTCCTCCTCGTCCTGTGCCTGGTTCCGCTGCTGGGGATCGATTCCCCCATTCTGGCGGACAGCCTCCTCATAGGGGATGTTGGGTGCGTCTGAGGGCAATGCTTCAATAGGGCGTCCCCTGTGGTCCAGGCCGCTCATGAGAGGGGCGGCGTTCGCCATCCTGGACCTAGCCCTCGTCTGGCGCTGGCTCAGCTGGCGCCACTCGGGCTTGTGGGTGCGTCGCATGATGTGTGTGATATTCTAGCTTGGTTATGTTTGTCCAATCTGAAGGGCAGTTGTCGGTATGGTTGGTAAGTGGGGTTGTGTATCTTGGTGGTTACCTATAGAAGGGAATAACAACAATCCTGTCTTGGGGATAGAACTGATTTATGTCGTTTGAGACTGTTGCGACATCCGATTACTTGTTACTTTGGCGACAATCCATCGTCATTGTGGTTGTGCTTCGCTCCTGGGACAAAGGCGGTTGTTTCCTGGTGTACAGCCGGCCGCCATTGTCAGTATACAGGCGTAGTCGATCACAAGGCGACACTCCAAAGAACCAGCTTATCCGTGCACTCCATTTTCCAATGACTCCAGAGATTGCAACATTGTCCTGTTGTTCAGGTCCCGAAATAGAGTCGAGAGGAGGACTCGGCACCTATCCTCAGGGGTTCCTACAAGAATCTGAGCACGGACACAAGAGCGACCACTACTCGGCCAGTATAAGGAGTCCAAAGTCATTTGACAGACTTACCATCCAATCGTAACAATACAACCTCTCTTGTACTTCGAGCGCTTTCCCGTAGGCCTCTCAAGTCCTTGTTCTCTCCTCCGGCACAGCCTCAAGCTACATCGTCAATCATGCAATGTCTTCCACTACTATGCGTATCAGGCAGCACTATCAATTACCGTCAATGTTAGAGTCATTAGATAGGAATGGCCAGGAATTCCATGGGTATATAATGCGAGCATTACTACTCGAACTGTAGTGGGTTACTCGGACTTTGATCCCAACAGAACAACCCATTATGATATTACCCTAGCCGGCCCTATGTCCCAAGTCCTACTTTACATGTTATTAGGTAGGGGGAGAAAGAATAAACGATCTCTGATGGCACAAGAGCATCGGGCCCGTGTGTAGCGTGCCGTAAGGTACTTATTATTCTTAATTATTCTATACATGTCGTAACGCACCGTACCGCCTCACCTTGCTCGCGCCACTGCATCGCGCGACTCACTTATCCCAGGTCGTGCCGTCCTTATTAATAAGTACATCCGCCGTTATTTATATTTATCCCTTACTATACGTGTATCGGGCGTATAGTAAACAGGGGCCGTGAGGCCTGTTACTGAGCGTAGCTAGGTAGATTCTAGTTAAATCCTGGTCATGGTTTTATGTGACAATGATTAGTAGGTGGGTACCATGCCGTACAATAGCCCAACTAGCATCTACACATGCGGGATCCGACTATGAAGACGTCGGGTCTGGCAGTCTTCATCTGGCAGTCTTCATCTGGCAGTCTTCATAATAACCGAGTAAGATTTCTTATAACTAGTTTGCATCCACCCTGTGACCTGCGAGTGTCTGAGACCAGTGTACGGTCCGGTTGACATTGACTATCGGCTGAAAGTGCGAGGCTTCGACCGGCTTACACTACTTATCCGGAGAGGTTAATTCTGCCTTCTGTGGTCGTGGCCCGGGGAGTGTATGAAAACTACTCAACAGTCTACAACGTTGTCTTTTCAACCTCGGGGCTCATAACCGCCTACACACACATACACACACATATATAGACACACGTATACACACGCACTAGGCAAAATGGCCATTTGGTAGTTACTTATAAGATGTATGAGAATATAGCAGCCTCTGGCGCCGCGGTGCTATCCTACCTCGGCCCTCTAGACGTAACTCTTCGAGAATTCGCGTGGTACCCGCCGCCGGGAATTTCATCACCCCGTGCAATATTATAAATCATCTATAGGGTCGCCGCTTCTAAGGCTGAATAGTGGCCATAGTAGCGAATTATCCCGTTACGCCGTGCTGTTCTGGGTGCGAGCAAAAAGCCTTGCGATCCCTCGCCGCGTTTTCGCGCCTCAACATCGTCTTCATACCCGCGAAGTGCTTATATACACATTTTTCGAGTGCCGCCACTTACTCTTGTAGCTTCTCCAGGGCCGCTAGGATTCTGTTGCTGTTGTCCACGGCCGGGAGGTTACCAATGCCGGACGCATGTTTAGCAACTATGCCCAAAGCACTTAACATCTCGTTAAAACGGGGCGCACTGGGATTGATGGCCATGCTGGGCTGAATGTGCTTTGCTTTTAAAGAAGCAGGCGCAAAAGTGTCGCAAAATTGCGGTAGAAATAAATGGTGCGTAACTTTTCGCGGGTCTTTGCATGGGGAGGGACGGGGGTCTCGAGGTACCAGCAGAACCTTTTTCTTAAATATGTGTGTGTATATGCGTGTGTATATATGTGTGTGTGTGTATGAGAGTTATAAATAGGTAGTCACAACACACACAAGGTCATGTCGTGGCACGAAAGATATGCCACTGGGGTGCTCGATGTCGAAGATCTATCGTGTTGAAGAATCGGACGTTCATAATGGGGATCTGATGCCTAGGATGAGTCGTGACCGAGATGAGCCGTGAGAAGTTATAAGAGCCACACCATATGCGCGAGTCGCTTGTTCATGTAGGGACGAGGTAATGGCTGAGAAGAGCTAGTTGGGTTGGAATCCTACTTTTATCCGTGTGCTGTTGCGTTGATATTGACCAGGAGTGCTAATTTAGCCATTGATTTTGGGAAGTTTAGGAATATGACCACTTGCCAAAGACCAATAATACCGTTAGATAGGCTCTATCGAGCCTTGTAAAATAGCCGCGGGTCGTTAGCTTTAGGGTGGACTTGGTCGGGGACGGAAGGAAGTAACGAATGAGTTAAAGGGGCTTAAGGCCCTACCTAATCATAAGAACTTAGCCCAATCATAGTTATTAGCGTTAACCACCCTGCGTTCTTGGCCTGTTCTGATCCACTCCTGTTTTCCATGTGTAGATGTATGTGTGCGTATTGTGTGTGGGTGTGTGTGTATTGTATACATGTATATATCTCCTGTAGTCCCGTATATACTCTTTTTAAAATAGATACAAGTTAAATAAAGGACCGAGGCGAAAGAAGAAGGATTATAACCAGAGTAGTCATAGTCCATAATGCAAGACTTCCAGTAGATATCTTCGTAGTTACTAGGCAGCACTTTTCATACTTCCTGCCCTTATCCGAGCGGAAAGAGAATGAACAAAGGTTGCATTCCGAAGTATAACTCGGGCACCATCAACACAAACTGTTAACGGGTCACTGATCACAGAAGTTACAGTGTTGTAATATACACGTATATGTATTCTATATACTACGTAATATTGGGTTGAACCGCCGCCTCTCGCATAGGCCACCGTACTCCAATTTCACGGGCCAGAGAATCATGAGTCCTACACTGACCCAAAATCTTTCCGAGGAGTGGATGAGCCCTCCGAAGAAGACACAACTCCCTGCTGCTGCTGCTGCTGCTGCCGCTCCTGTTGCTGCTGCTCAGCCTCCTTCATCTCTTCCACCTCCCTCTGTCTCTCCTTCTTAACATTGACCCACTCCATTCCCAACGCAGCCGGCACACTCAAACACGCCAAAACCAGGCAAATAAGAAACACCCGGCCCACAGCCCTGTCATACGCCTCAACCACAGCATCCAGCGCCTCCTTCCCATACTTCTCCCCGACCGTTGCATGTATTCCTCCCGCGCCCAGCTCTTGGATCACAGCGTGAGGGTCGTCGCCGAGACCGGGGGCTAGCTGCCGCACCTGCCGGACGAGCTCGTTGGCGAAGACGTTCTGACCGACGCACAGGAAGACGGTGGCCGCGAGGCTCTGGGTGAAGATTAGGGCTGATGTGGCGAGGGGTATATCTGCACCCTTGAAGACGGTCTGGGCTGCGACGACGGGCTGTTGGACGCCTAGGCCGACACCTAGACCGATGATGATGAGGGTCACAACCCTGGTTGTCGGCGAATTAGCGTGTCAACCTCGAGCCAGAGGATGGTAAGGTAGAAGCGAAAGGGGGTAAGGTTGGGATAAAATCCGTACCAGACTTCGCCGTCCGTATCTCGGTCAAAAGTGTATAAGAGGCCGCACCCGATGGCGTTGATGACGCTTCCAGCAATCATCTGGGGCACATAGTACCCAGTCCGGCTCGTCTGTCATTTCGCGCATGAGAATTACTATACACATGGGCAGGCCAGAGAAGACTGTTAGACCGTTACTCACCAGGTACCCCGACAGGATCACCATACTCGACACAGCAGCACTCGTAGCAAGAAAGTTAATGCCCGACTCGTACGCAGACACATCCCTCACGGCCTGGAACCAGATCGGCACATAGTATACCACGAGGAAGAAGTTAGCAAATCCGACAAACATGAAACTCATACCCGAGATCAGTGCGCGCCGCACCATGATCCGCGGCGGCAGCGTCGCCCTGTCGCCCTGCCATACCTGCACGGCAACCCACGCGATGAAGAGCACGGCGAAAAGCGCCAGCAGGACGACAACGCGCCAAGAGCCCCATGCGTGCGTCGTGCCGCCCCACTGCAGTGCGAAGAGCAGGCAGACCACCCAGGGCATGAGGAGGAGAGTGCCCGCGAGGTCGTACTTGGACAGGAACTCGCGTGCCGTGAGCCGTGGCGCCTTGCCGCCTCCTCGGGTGCTGTTTCTGTCGGGGAGCCGGACGAGGAATAGGACGACGAGAAGGGTGATGCCTCCGAGGGGCAGGTTGATCCAGAAACACCATCCTGTGGTAAATATCAGCCGAGATCTCCCACCTGACAGAAAAGCTAATCATACTCCAAGTGAGCTTGTCGGTAAATACACCGCCGAGGGTCGGCGCGACAATCTGCGATATGCCGACCGATCCGCCCAGGGCGCCCGTGTAAGTCGGCCTCTTATCCACGGGAACAACATGCGAGATGATCTATGCAACCGCGAACACATCAGTCACAAGTGACGTCAATAAAAGAGGAAAACACGAGAGATGAGTAAGAAGGGGGGTGAGACTCAGGGAAAAGAACCAGAGACTTACAATCAACCCCCCGGAGAGCAACCCCCCAGCCCCTATCCCAGAAATAGCCCTCCCCACGATCAACGCCGCCGATGACCTCGCCGACCCGGATACCACACTCCCAGTCTCGAATATGGCCAGCGCCGAGAGGAATACCCACTTGATGTTGATGTGGGCGTAGAGCTTGCCGAAGAGCAGCTGGAAGCAGCACATGGTCAGGAGGAAGGAGGAGCCGTACCAGCCGACGTCCGGGAGGGAGTTGAACTCGACGGTGATCTGGGGGACGGCAGTGGCCACGATAGCGCGGTCCTAATATTGTAGACATTAATCACGTTGGACAGGAGCGTCATTTGGGAAATAGCAGATGGGGAGGGAGAGGATAGTTGGGCTTGGGGTAGCGCATACCAGGCCCACGCACACGAGGGCAAAGAACAGGGCCATGAAGATGATCATGGTCGACCACCTGCCGGGCCTCCGGTCGTCCTTCGGTTGTGTCTCATCTTGTCTCGGGGGGGAGTTGGAATCCTCCGAGTCATTGCCTTTCTGCGAGCCCGTCCCTTGCTCTCCATCCACCACAGCGATCTTCTCTTCGCTATCCTTCATAACCTTCTGTAGCATGTTCAGCAGGTTGTCTTTCGTACGTCCTTTGGGCTGTTTTCCCGGTCTGAGAGGGAAAGCCCGTTTGAGGAGCCGAGAAGTGAAGCACCATGGAGAGGCTTACCACAGCTAAATACTAGCCCACTAAACATCAGCCCGTGATCCCATCACACATCATCCTGGCAAGTACTTATACCTCCGGGGTCGGCTCCAACATCCGCGGCGAGAAAAGTCGTGCATCCTGCATCCATGTATAAGCCCCGCGGATCTGTATCGATTCTAGAAGCACGGAGGGCCAATGAGAAGGGCCGTGTCGAGCTCGGGGTTGCAGTTCGGGAGACAAAATGAGGCCCGGCGCCGATGACCCACGGCGTCCGGAGCTTATCGGAGTCCCCGCGCCGGAGCAGCCCCCCGGCATGTACGGTAACCCCGAAGATTAACGACATGTTCCAGAAATTGAGGCTGATTCCGAAAGTGCTATATTAACCAATTAACGCATTGATGTAATTCCACATGCTCTAAAGTACCCTTCTTTACCCAGCCCTGTTTGCACCCCGTTCTACTAATAACTGACAGACCCAAAAAAAAAAAAAAAAAAAAAAAAAAAAAAAAAAAAGATGCCGCTCAAGAATATCCTAAAACGCCTGGGGTATATATGCAGAATGTTGGGTCATGAACTCATACCTCCACAGTTCGAATCGCCATCCCTGTACCGCGCATCCCTGACGGCAGCATCTACTGCGTCATGCAGATCGGCGTGGAAGAATGGCCTGTCCACGCCATATACCGCTGCCATGCCTGACCTCTCCCGCTGTCCATCGACGAGCGTGCTCTTGTCTGCGTCCGATCCGCTGCTGGTGCGGTTTGTCTCGGGGTCAACTAGTCGGGACTTCTTCTTTTCCGACAGCCCAGGGTCGAGGATGGCCGCTATCGTGTACGCGGGCTGCCAACTCTCCAGGCCTTCTTCGTCCGTCGACGATGGGTAGCCGAATCCAGAGGCAGCTAGCGCGCGACGTGTCCATCGGTTGTGAACGTTGGCAAAGTGCAGTTCGACTGCATCCGGCGAGCAGTACCTGTCGAGAGTGTTCCTCAAGTCGATCAGACCCTGGACACAGGTCACATCCATATTGTTGACCGCCGCAAAATCCAGCACCACGGCGCGCAGCAGTGGGAGATCCGCGTTATTCATGCCCTCGTCCCTCTTTTTCGGACCGGGATCATTCCACAGACGATCCGATTCCTTCTCAAAATCTTCCTCCGAGGTACGTCTGGTATTCTCCATGATGTATGTGCTCAGGATATCCATATGCATCGCCTGATTCGTGTAGTTGTACCCTTCACTGAATCGGTAGATGAAGACACCAGGGTAGGGTGTCTCGACTTTGATGCTTGGGTTGGATGCGTCTCGTCGGTCCAGCGGCATGAAGATGTCTCTCTCTGAATGTTGACTCGGCTGGACGGTTGAGTCAGGCGAAAATGCTGCGCCATCGCCTTTCTCCCTCCCCGCAGTAACCCGCCGAGTGCGGGCACGTCCCAAGAACTGGCCCTTGGTCCTAGCGAGGCGAACAAGGAGCAGCGCAAACGACAGAGCGATTCCGACGTAGATGGACGTCTCCAAGCTGTCGAATATGGCGACGACGACACCGACGACCCAGATGAAGAGTTCCAGCGGCGCAAGCTGCCAGTACTTATGGAGACTCTTGGGTGGGGCGACGAGGTTGCAGACGGCGTGGATAATAAGGCCAGCAAGGGCAGCGTTGGGGATGTACTGGAAGACGGCCGTGAGGACATAAAGGGCGAGGACAAGCAAACCGGCGCTGAAGAGGCCAGCCAGGGGGGTCCGCACACCTGCCTTGGAGAGGACGGCGGAGGCACCGAATGAGCCGGTGCAGACGTAGCCGCCGACAAAGGGGCTGAACATGTTGGCGGCGCCGAGGGCGACAATCTCCTGGGACGGCGTGACTGTATAGTTGTAGAGCCTCCCCATGGCCTTGGCGATGGCAATGTGCTCGATAATGAGAATGATGCTGATAGCTGGAAGCTCAGGTAGGATGAGCTTGAGGAGCGTAGCATCCGGCCGCGGGACGCCGGCCTTCTGGAACCCAGGCTCAATGCGGCCCACGATACGGAAGGGGGAGTTATCCAGGCCGCGGGTGCGATTGACGAGGAAGCTGACCAGGGTGAAGAGGAGCATGACAAAGGTCAAGCGCAGGGACGAGATGAATGCCCACATCCTCTTCTGCGCTGGCCGGCGCCTCTCCATCAGACTGCAGAGGTCCCGGATGACAAACAAGAGCACGAGCGACCCCAGTCCTATGGCAGCATCCACCCGTGTGTTGGGCAGTCCCTTCAAGGTGTTGATCAAGACCTTGTAAGGCGACTCGCGTGTGTTGATTCCGGGGATGCCCAGGCAGGTGGGGATCTGGGTAGCCATGATGGTGATGCTGGCAGCGGTGACAAAGGCGGAGATGGGGATGTAGGGGATGAATTCGATGATCCATCCCAGCCGCAGGAGCCCGAAGAAGAGCATGACGGCGCCCGCGAGTATGCTCAGTGCGTGGGCAATGTCTTCGTTATTGTACACCCCGGGTGCCTGCTCCTGCACATGGCTAACAACCTGGCCAACGAGAAGCGATCCTACAGCCGTAGTCTAGTGAAGAGTCAGCATGCCATGGATAGGGTAACTTCTTTCGTCACAGTCCGGGTACCCACACCAATGACAATGTCCTTGGACGTTCCAAACACCCAATACAACACAGCGCCGGTGAAGGAGGTGTACAGCCCGTAGGCCGGGGTGAGCTGGGCGAGGATGGCATAGGCCATGGCCTGGGGCACGACGACCAGGCCGATGGTCAGGCCAGCAATTGCGTCTCCCAGGAGCCACTGCCCTCTGTAGCGTCGTATCCATGACGCGGACGGGAAGAGGCCCTGGATGTAGCTCGCTGCCCCGTCCCTTGTCGGGGCGAGCTCCTTCACCCACTCGGCGACGCTGGGCTCCTGCTCGAGATAGATGTCTGCCGGCTCCAGGATTTCGTATGCTCGTCTGTCGAGATCTGCTGGCTGTCTAGA
The DNA here is from genome assembly GCA_000769265.1 of Hapsidospora chrysogenum ATCC 11550. NCBI lineage: Eukaryota > Fungi > Ascomycota > Sordariomycetes > Hypocreales > Bionectriaceae > Hapsidospora > Hapsidospora chrysogena. The sequence continues at coordinate 16,457 of JPKY01000197.1, forward strand.
GTATCGCTCGTTGACGTCGATGCCGAGGACCTTGCTGGTGATGTAGTTACCAACACGAGCCGCCTTTCCCGGAGGGCTGGAGGTGGCCGTCGGTTGCACCGGGACCACTGGGGCCACCGGGGTCGGTTGTTGGCCTGCTTGATCGTCGACCATGACCATAGAGTACCTGGGATAGGTGTAATCCAGGTGCTTAAATAGGCGGTAGTGCGTATTGCTATATCCAAGTGAGGACGCCCAGAGGGGTGATTAAGAAATCTTCCAACAAGTATTGGAACATTGAGGAAGCACGAGTAGGAAGGGGAGGAGGAATGTGGGAAAAGATGAGATTTTGCTGCAACGCTCGGACGTAATAAAGAGGCAAACACACAGCATGAGACCGGTGAAGATACGAGACTACGGCAAGAGCATGGATGTCGGAACGGACACTCACTCCGCCAAGATGCCGGCCGCCTACTTGCCGCCAGACTGTGAGGCAGTGTACGACTGTACGTACTCGTACGTACCTCCGATACTTTTCCTTTGCTGCCACCACCCACTATGTACAATGTACCCTTGCTCTCGCCTGGCCGCACCTACCAATCTGTGATCCAACCACGCGGCCCCGCGGGAATCGGAGGCAGGACCGGGCACAACGAGAGCAAAAGCAGTACGAGTACAACTGTCCAGTGCAACAAAGTCAGGCCGTGATGATGCCCACAGAGCCTCTAGTTCCTTGGCAGGGCCCCATTAAGCTTTTTCCAAGTTCATGATTGGATACCTGTTAGTCATATCTGGGAAATGATTTCCTGGCGTCCCGATGCGGCTGCCGACCCGCCGGCGGCAGTCGTCGGCCGTCGGTGGGGTTTCCTCGGGATCCACTCTTCTCTCGTCCACACTCAACGCTCCCCGGGGATCCACTCCGGCACTTCGCCGGCCGGAGGGACCCACATTCGGCTCCGAAAGCCGATCCCTTGCCGGCTGGCCAGGGCCGAGCCTGGGAACGGATGACCGACGTTAATATTTGGGAAATGCATCTTGTTTCCCCCAATACGCGTCATCGTAACGTTTATGCAACGCTCTCTTGAAAGTCGCACTATCTTTGGTCACATGCTCCGTCATCGTCGTCGAACGACAGTCTTGCCTTCCCGTCCCCCATTGTCCTCTCGGTACGGTACGGTAGTCAAAGAACTCCCTGAATCACCGGCTACGGGCGGCGGCCCCGTCTTAAAATCCACTGTGGTGCCGCATTTTTACCTGGCAGTGTTTCGAATGCCACAAACCGCCATGCCACCGCCTCAGAGGCTGGAGAAACCTTCCCCTCGCGGTGGATAATGATCAGCGACCGAAGTTTGAGGACAGTAGCCACTGTTGACTTCTGAAGCTGCGACTTCCAACCTTCTGGGTGTGTCACAGATTTCTGGCTCGGTAGGGATGTCAGAACCCCTTTGACTGTTATACCCTACCCCGCGGCCATCGCTTCTCGGTCTCGTTGAATTACCGGCTGGCCAAGAGCTGCTTATCTTGCCACTGTCAACAACGTGCGTACTCTGTACCACCCTCAACAACGGCAATAAACGGGAAGTAGCAGAAGTACACAGGACTCGTACTGCTTCTGACCCCGAAGAAGCGGTCCTTTGGCCATGCAGCGGGCAGCCGCCCGGGCCAGGCGAGTTACACGTACATGGTAATATGCGTCACAAGTTGTTGGTAGCACATGGACACCGCGATGGTCCTGTTTACAGCTACGTAGCGATCGACTCCGCCAAGATGGGCGAACCTTCAGGTGTCGCCGAATCCCATGCATTCAAGAGCCATCGGGGATTATATGGCTGAGCCCAGGCACAGACCCAGTCAGTCCGTGTCCAAGGGGCCGACAAATCCAGGTTAGTTACACTGATCTTGCTGGTGACAGGGTTGTTACTCGGAAAACAAGTCGCTTCGTAAGATGCGTTTCTACATATCGGGCGCATACATGGTGCATGCGTGAGTACAGTTACGTAAGGTAGGTAACGTAAAAACCCAGGGGCTCCAACAGTGCAGTGCCCTCTACTTCTTCCTCTGCAGCAGGCAATGGCGTCCCCATTCTCTCCGGAGCTTCTCTGGCACGATGTCCAGGTTGGGAACCCAAATGGCCCGAGCAAGCAGAGACGTCTCCGCAGCGTCCAGGAACGGCTCGCAGCGGACCACATCCCAGTTCTCCCTATCAGCGATGTAGTCCGGCTCGTTGGGAGGCAGTAGGTCGGATCGCGCCGGATACTGCGTGTCAACAAGCAGTGAGCATGTGGACAGCTCGACGTACTTGTCCGGGTCTTCCTCGTTGCGATCATTCATGCCCCTCGGGGGACGCCACGTGCCACTCCGGAAGCCGAACGCCTCGGAGAACTCGCCCGGCAGGAGACCGCGGAACTCGGAGCGTACAAACTTGGCACGCATGTCCCTGGGCAGGAAATAAGATGACGGGAATCGGTACCACTCCTTGCCGAAGCAGACGCTGTCGCCGGGGCCTTGGCCGTCGATGCCGCTCCACAGAGGCTCGTAGATCTTCATCGGCGCTGAGTACGCCGTGTAGATGCCGTAGACTCGGGCGAGGCCGATACTCAGGGATAAGGCAAACATCGAAACGACAGCGAGAAGCTTCAGCCTCGCCGGGATCTTGCCGACGAGGGTCTTGGGGTCAGGGTTGCCCAAAGCCGTCAGGATGATGTGCAGCGACAGCGCCGCGTTGAGTGCCAAGAACGGATAAGCCGGATACATGAACCGCTCCTCCTTGTGCGGCTGTGCAGTGAAAATTCCCAGCCACATGTAGAACGGCGTAACAAATACCAGCGTCCGCAGCCCGGACTGGAAGCCCTGGTTCGAAGGTGCAAGGACCTTCTGCAGCAAGAAGAGCGGCAGCGCAAGCATAGCCAGGACGAACCAGACGTTGAAGTTGAGGATGAGATTCTTGATGTAAAAGTCCCACGGCTCCGTGCCGTATAGCTCCGGACCCCTGTCAGTGGAAAAGATGTTGTACTTGACAATGTTCCACCAGACTATGGCAGGCTTCTGGTAGAAGAAGAGATTGACGCAGAAGTCGGCGAACTGTGCCATGTCAGCTGTTGACGTTTGTTCGCGCGGATGCGTGCTCTACTCACCACCACGATTAGACCAGCCACGGCGCCGCGAGTGAGACGGAGCAGTGACCGAAGAGCGGCGTCTTTGTCGCCAAAGAAGTTGAGGAGAATCTCCTCCAGTACGAACGGGGCACAAAGAGCTGCGGCGAACGGCCATCCCAGGACACCCGCGGTAGCGAACCAGAAGATACCCTTGGCCGTCTTCAAACCTCCCCGCCAGTTCATGAAGGCGGCGGCTCCCAGCATACACATATACATGGCGAAGCTCGAGGGTAGGTACGCCGTGCTAGCGTGGAAGTTGCCGGGGCTGATGACGGTGGCGACGAGGAAGAAGAGGCCGATCCTGCCGTTGATGGTGGAGCTCATGGAGAGGAACATGAGAGTCTGGCAGAGGGCGCAGGCGAGGGCGAGGACATATCGGACAAAGTAGAACTCGGCCAGCTTGTTCGAATGGGGGAGTATCCGGCGCACGTTTCCCGCAGCGGCGTGCAGGGTGATGTAGAGCCAGCTCCGGATGGCGTACTGCGGGGAGTACTCCCAGGTCTGCAGCCCGTAGCCATGGGAGAGGTAGTGTGTGGGTTCCCAGTAGTTGAAGGTCTCGTCGCAGTCTTGGATCGGGGCGAACACGGCGGAGACGAGGTTGGCGGCGAGGAAGCAGTAGAAGGCCTTGATCGGTTCGATGGCGTATGCGCTGGGCCGTCTGCACAGGTTGGTTGGTTAGCGGGGCGCATCAAGGTGAAAAGAATTTGGAATATGCGATTGTGCGTACTTCCTCTTAGCGTGACCCGCGGCGGGATGTTCAAACTCGCTCTGTTCTGGTGGTGGTGGGTTCGGAGCCATGGCGGGCTGTGACCTCGGCGGTCCGCTGGGGTTGGAAGAAGCGAGCATTGAGGAAAGTTGTTGACAGCCGGGAATTGGGGGAGCTCATGGGCCCGAGGCCGATGGAGCCCGTGTCGTCACAGTTCGGTGAGCTGACGGTGAGTCTCGGTGAGATGCGATAAGATAGACCGGGATCCACCCACTGTCGCTCTCACCTTGATTTTTTTCCAAGGGACCGCCGCCCCTCTGAAGTTTTCGCTTCGTCTCTCGTCTCTTCATGCTCCCAACTTGGAATTGCACTGTTATCACGACGAAAGCTTTTTCGCGCCCATTGGACTGGACTTTCTTGACTTGAAGGTCCAGGCAGAATTCATCGCCGCAGAAGCCTACACCTCTCGAGACCAACTCCCAAGACCATACAGCCCATCGCCGTCGGCCACTGTCGCCATGTCGGGCTTCCGAATTCCCGGCCTAGGGCAAGCCAAACCGGACGAGATACTTCCTCCTCTCCCCGCCGATCAAGCAGTCGGTGCCTCGAGCGCCGAGAAAGATAAGCCAACGACTGCCGTAATCACACACGCCATCACAGACACCGCCGAGCCAAGTACAAATGCAGACCAGGCGACAAGACAAGAACAAACACCGACCGATACGAAGGGCGGCCCCGATCCTATGGTGGTCGATCGCCCGGAGACCACCGATCAGGATACAACTGCAGACCAGCAGACAATACAAGAACAAGCACAGCCGAATTCGGATGGCGGCCCAGATTCTATGGCTGTCGACCAGCCAGAGAGCCCCCCGTCATTGACTGGCGCTCTCGAAGCTGCTCTTGGCGGGCTCGAGCCAGACAATGCGGAGGAAGTGCTGGCACAAACCTCGACGGCACAGGGCTCTGCTCCGCAAGACACAGAGGGACAGAATGGGCAGCCAGAATGGGAAATGGACTCGTCACCATATCAATCTTCCACAGACACAACAAGCTCCGAGTCCTCGTCAGAAGAAGACTCAGACAACGAGGGATACGAATTGCTCGGAGTGGAGGAGACAGCTCGTCTACTGATGGAGGCCGAGGGCGGCTCCGACGACGAGGGCGACAAGGCCGGCAAGCCGTCCACCGCCGCGCACCTAAGGACAAAGAACGAGCAACCCGAAGAACCGATACCTCGGCCAGACGTCACCGTCACCGCCGAGATGAAGATCGAGGAGCTAGGAGCTATAGAGCACATCGTCGAGAACATGGTCCTCATCAAGGCCATCACGCCGGGCGAGTACCAGGTGCTCGACACGGGCTCCGTGCTCTGCAACGCCGACCGCGTCGTCCTCGGCGCCGTCGCCGAGACCATTGGGAAAGTCACACAGCCCATGTACACGATGCTCTTCAACACCGGGGATGAGATCCGCGAGCTGGGCATCGAGGTCGGCACCAAGGTGTTCTACCCCGTCGACCACGCGTCTTTCGTCTTCACCGAGCCGCTCAAGAATCTCAAGGGATCTGACGCGAGTAACCTGCACGACGAGGAGGTCAACGACGATGAGATGGAGTTCTCGGATGACGAGAAGGAGGCCGAGTATAAGCGTTCGCTCAAGGAGAAGAGGAGGAAGAGGGCAGCTGCGGCGGCGGGTGGTGGTGGTGCTAGCGGCAGGGGAGGGAGGGATCCGCACCCCCTGAGGCAGGAGATGGGCACAAATGGCGAGCTCAACTACGATGACGACGATGGGCCTTATAAGCCCCTCACGCGGCCGCCTGGGTTCGGTGACGGGCCCGTCTCCCAGGAGACCTACGAACCCCAACCACGATCCAACTTCCGCGGGAGGGGCCGAGGTGACTCCAGGGGAAGAGGCGGTCGTGGGCGAGGCTCGAATAGAGGTGGAAGAGGCGGTGCGCCGCGAGACGGATACGCCCTGCCTCCGCAAGGTTTATCCTCGCAATACCCTCCGCCACCACAGCACCAACACCAGCCCCCGCCGCCTCCCAACTGGAACGCACAAGCGCAGGGATCGCCAGCGCCGGCGATACCCAACTTTGGCTTCCAGTTCCCTGGCTGGCCGCAACCACCGCCGGCACAAGGGGGCCAGTCAAACCTGCCCGCACCCCCTCCCCCGCCACCGCCAGGCTGGCCTGGCTCGGCGCAGGGTCAGGAACAGGCTGCCGGTGGCGCTGGTGCCAATTTCATGAATCCGGCATTGCTTGCTGCGTTGATGAGCCATATGCAGGCCCAGCAGGGTGGACAGCAGCAGTGGCAGCCCCGGGGGGGGCAGGGTCAGTGAGTGTGGACGTGGCTGTGTGCTGTAGTACATTGATCTGGGGGGCTCTATTATAATGATACCCCAATCAAAACCAGGCTGTTCTCCTCATGTTCCCGCTATGCGTCACCGGCTCAATGACCTCCATCTCTAACCAAGATACGTGTGGCACAACCAATGTACCGGGCCATCTCGATTGTTCAAATACGAAACCAAACAGCAAAAGACAACCAAAAGAAAAATAGAGAGAAGGCCAGTACTCGACATATAACTCTACAGCTCGCTCACCAGCTCGTCACCCTTGGAAGCGTAAAAGTCGTAGTGAGCCAATTCGAAGGTATCACTACAGCTCGCTCGCCAGCTTGTCGCCCTTCGAAGCGTAAAAGTCATAGTGGGCAAGCTCAAGAATGAAACCGAGCGAGAAATACGCATGTTGTAACATATGCTCGAAGCTGAGGTGCTCAATCTTGTCCTCGGTGGAGTGGATGTGGGGGTTCGACAACTCCATCGTCGACTCAATAACGAATGCAGACGGGTACCCGGCCTTTGAGCTGGAGGCGTGATCGGAACAGGCGTAGCCGCACTTGGTCTCGACCCAGGGGATATCGCAATAAGTCTCGATGACGATTTTGATAAACCGAGTTAGTTCCAGGTCGACGTAATCCATAATAACACCGAGGCTCTCGGGCTCGCCGGCGTCGAGCGTCTTCTGCACGTAGCCTGTCATGTCCTGCTGCAGCATAGCCTTGACGTCGCGGCCCTGCTTCTCGTACTCCTGAAAGATGGCCTGGCTGCCGAGGAGGCCGGCCTCCTCGGCGCTGTACCAGTGGAACTCGATGGTGTTGGTGGCCTCTCCGGCGACGACAGCGTCGGAGAAGAGCAGGGCGCGGAATACCTCGAGGATGGTGACGGTGCCGCTGCCGTCATCGTCGGCGCCGGGCGCGGCGAGGATGGAGGGTAGCCACAGGTTCATGGAGTCCTGGTGGGCGCCGATGATGATACTGGTGTTGGAGGTCGTGGTGTTGGAGGTGGCGGGGATGGAAGCGATGACCGAGTGCTGCTTCCAGGGGTGCGGGAAACTTTTGACTGAGACTGTGTCGGAGGCGCCAGCCTCATCGATGATGCTCTGGACCTTCTTTAGGACCCAGTCCGAGGACTGCCGGCCGTAGTCGGACTTGTAGTAGCGAGTGTGGAAGCTGGTGAGTTTTTCGAGGTTGGCGCGCATGTTGTCCTTGTCGAGGTGGCGTGCGAGGGCGTTGACCTCAGTCTGGTGCCTGCACTTGTCGGGGAACTTGACGGTTGTCTGGGTGGCGATGTGGTTTGTGCCCAGGGCTCTAGTCTCGGTAATGTCCATGAAGTTCTGCCCGTTCTGTGTGGAGGATTCATTAGCCGGGGACAGGATAGTTATTGGAGGGCACGATGGCTTACACGGCGCAGCTCCCACTTCTCTTCCTCGGTTACCCATCGCGTCTCACCGGGGTTAAGCTCGATTAGAAAGGTCTCCTCGGAGGGATGGAGTTCGACGGCGTCGACCTCGTGTGTCTCGACGAAGCGGGCGGTCGCAGCCTGCAGACACGCCGCCAGGACGGATGCGTGGGAGAACTTCATGATAACAATACGATGACAATGATGTCTATGCTGCTTAGGAGACGGGGCGGAGGAGGACTGGAGACAGAGAGTATAGATGGCAGAGGTGGGATAGAGCTGGTCGAGAATGATGATGATGATGCAAGACGAGCACCAGCCTTGCGACGTCGGTGGAGCTGCCTGATGTGTAGAGTGGGGTTGGGGGAGGTTGGGGGGGGCAGCAACGCCAGGTATGGCGGAGCCACACCCCACACGTCACCAGGCACAATTAGGGACCATTCGCTCATAGGTAACCAACCACATGCACTCACCCCGCCTCACCATCCACAAGCTACTCTTTGTGCGACGAAGTCCCCGACTGCGTGCCCTTGGTGATCAGCTCGTTACCAATATTATTCGATAGGTTTTGATAGACCTCGTTTTTATCAAGACTCTATCCTTTGTTCGTAGATAGTCCCCGGCTTCCCAGGGATTTGGCGAAGTCGACGATACCCGCTGGCGGCTGACGGATTGGAGGATTTCAAGGGCACCACCATCGGCGCTGCTACGCACGCCGATATTTTTTACATCGTGCTTCACAGCGCGCTGTTTTAGCGTCCCTGAAGGAATCTGTCTGTTTACTCGCAGCAGAACTCGTCATGTCTAACCTACTGACTACCAAGATCCCTACCCAGGGTGCCTCTCGTCCATTGGATGGGACATCCTTGGGTGTTACACCCTCCCCCGCCTCCCGCACGCCCGCCACCTTCCGCAAAACCGTGGCCAAGCCAGCAGCGCTCTTCATCGGAGATGGTCCTCACAGCATCGTCATGGGCGGCAACAAAATACTCGGCCTCTCAAACAATGCACTAGCGTCAGTGGAAGTCGTTTTCGTTGCCAAGCGGGGTCACGACGTGGACCCTTAGCACGGTGTCTCGCTCAGCTTCCCCTTTGGCAAGGACACCGAGGATGATGGCTTCGGCAAAGTGCATCACTGTAAGTACACGTACCACCAAAAGGCATCTATTCCTTCATATCATTAACCGTCAACAGACGACCGGAATTCTCGCACGACCAGGGTCACCGAGTCGTACACCCTAGATGTCAAATTTCCGAGGGACCAGTACGAATTCTCCGTCTGCCGCTTCGACAACGACCACGGAGCGTCTCGATTCCCGGACGCCGTCTGTGGCCTTTCTCTCCTCAAGGTCGCCCTCCGAGGACAATTCCACGTCAGCGTCCAAGGTTTCCGAATGCCCTTCGCCAATCCGGGTCACCCCAGCGAAGGTTGGATCAATGAGGGGAAGCCAATTGCTGGGAATATTACCCTCTTGGATGTACTTTTGCAGCGCGATTTCAGTCTGGTTGTCCGCATGCCACCAGATCTGCTCGCGAAGGAGATGACCTCGGACCCGCCGTTTCAGTACCCATATGGCCATCATCTCGACTGGGATCCGGACCTCTGGCACACCATCCTCGCTAGGAACAAGTCAAGTCATCAGTTTCGAGCGGCAATCTCCTTCAGTGACGACCATTCGCTAATGACAGTCCTGGCGCACTCTGTGGTGCAAGACACCATGTGGATTGCGGATGCCGCCTCGGCAATCTTCGCTACTAAGTTCCCGGCTTACTTCGTTCCGACGGATCAAGATCAGGCTGTGCCGTCGAGATACTTCGCCGTGGTGTCATTGACGCAAGCCTTCCGGGAGCGGTACGAGAAGGAATGGCGTCGCTTAACGAACTGCGACTCATTCCAGCTTGCCTTTCACGGTGACATGTCAGAGATGAAGCCACCATCACTAGGCGATGAGCAGCCGTGGTCTAAGCTTGCCGTGACCGCATGGGATTGCAAGATCGTCGACTATCCCGACAGCTTCGATGCCCTCAACAGCCACCCGCGCCAGCCATACGACCTGGTGCTCCTCGTCCGTCGACCACCTCCGGCTAAGAATCAAGCCGATGTCGAGATCGCCACATTCGCCTCTCGTGTTCTTGCGGATGCCGGGTTTAAACCCGAAGGCTCTGAGATGCAATAGAACTGCGTCTCTCTGTTATTCGACTCGCAAATGGCTGAATGCGGGCGGCTGGTGCACGCGGTCAACACATTGAAGCCTGGCGCACAGCCGACGAACCCAGTCGGCTGCGGCGCAACAACTCGGGAGGCTCTGAACAATGCCTCCGGCTCCAGACATGCCCAGACACCTCCGGACATCAAGTCCAGGATGGACACCCAGCGAGCTCTTCTCCGTGGCGCTGGGTTTTGGCCGCTACCGTCCGGGCCTGACCACTCGACCTCGCTTGCCCGGCTCCGCCTTGACACCCTGGCATCGTCGCCTTTGCCTGTCGTCGATCTCCTCGGAGAAGACCCATACGTCGACGCCCTCATCGAGACGATGGTATTGGAGGTGGACAGGCCTCGCTTCCGCGCCCACATGAAGGAAGCGCCCCTAGGTCTTAGGATCATGACAGCGGTATGTAGCTACTCACGACGTACATGTGCAGGTGACTGACAGTACCATAGGGTCCTGGCTTCGGCAAGACACATCTCCTGGCAACGGGCACTCTCGCCATGGCGACGACCATCGGGAAGATATACGGCACTGCACCTACTAACGTCGCCGTGACCAATTTTGCGGAGCGCCTCTACCGACATGACCAGACAGTCGTTTCGCGGATGAACAGCGATAAGTCGCCAGAGGATCCCTCTCGCGCTCGTCGCAAAGTTATCATCCGTGGGTTCAAAGCCGACGACGAGATAGTCGCGTTCCGCACACTGCTAGGGAATCCCGCCCTCGGTAACAACGCCGCTCCTAACTCTACCTGCCGTGGTGCGTCGCAGTGGAAACTGCAGTTGTCCCTAGCTTTCTGGGTGTTGAGGGTGCTCCGTTTTAAAGGTCAAGGTGTCCCTATCCTCGACGCCGACGACAGCCACGCTATCCTCAAGGTCCAGGCCGCCCTCGACCGGGATCCGAGCTTGCGTGCCCTAAGGGCCGTGGCAGCCGGGGAGCTTGACTTCTCCCAGCTACCGAGCGTCCCATTGGCCTCTATACGAAGCATGTTTGCCCGTGTGCTCGATACTGCAGACCTGGTGCTCACGACGTCGGCCATGTCTGAAAAGATGCCGTATGTCAGGTACAAGACAGACCAGGCCAAGGGTGTCGCAGTCGATGAGGCGGCCAATATGAACAGGGCCCAGTTCGTCGCGGTCTGGGGCAATACCCTCATGCCTGTTATCATGGCCGGCGATGAGAAGCAGCTGCAGCCTGCTGTTATGACGACGAGCGAGACCGACGACGACGGAAACTTCCTCAACCACCATGTTGAGGATGGCAGGGTCTCCGCCCTATCCTGGTTCATGACGATGGGGTGGCCTATCTATCGCCTCCGCACGCAGTTCCGCATGGCCGAGGGTATGTTCGACCTCTGTCACAGGGAGCTTTACAACGACCTCCCTTTCAACTATGCGCCTGGCTGCCGAATCGATCACCCCGATTTCATGGCCGGCCGTGCGTTGGAGACGTATCTTCGCGGCAGGTTCCCTGAGCTCGCCCCTGCTCGTGAGGGTAAGATGGACCCCCTCTTCATCCATTGCGAGGGTACCTATACCGTGAAGGATAAGGCAACTGGGTCCAGGAGGAACGTTGGCCAGGTCACACTCGCCCTCGACTTAATCTCCGACTTCGTCAAGATGACGCGGACTAACCCCGCAAAGATCGTCATCATCGCCCCTTACAAGGCGAATGTCGAGATTATCGGTAGGTTCCTCAAGAAGCGGCCAGACTACCACCCCTTGAGGGGTATTGGAGACCCAGCCACTGTCGACTCGTTCCAGGGACGGGAGGGAGACATCGTCGTGGCCATCATGGGCACCACGAAGGCGGGCACGGCTGGAGGGCCAGGGTTCACCACGAACGAGAACCGCCTCAATGTCCTCTGCTCGCGCCAAAGATGCGGGTTGCTCGTGGTGGGGGACATCATGGTCACGGGCCAACTGGAGGACAAGGGCAAAAAGACCAAGGGCAAGGGCAAGGGCAAAGCTGGGGGTAAGGGTGACTCCTCGTTCCAGTCCGTTGGGGAGGACGGCAAGAAGGTGTACATGAAGGCGGATATGTTGAGGAGCATCCATCGCAGATTTTGGGAGGACAGGAGGGTCGTTACGCTTAAATATGAGCCCAAGGTCAAGGAATAGGTCATCCCAGCTTTGCTTAATAAACTACAAATGATGGATTGCTATTCGGACTGTAATCGAAAATCTTAACCCACTTCCTATGTGTGCGCGTACATAAATGTTTATCTATGTGTATATCTATATGCGTATCTATATGTATATTTATGTGTATATTTATGTGTATATTTATGTGTATATTTATATGTATATTTATATGTATATTTATATGTATATCTATATGTATATTTATATGTATATTTATATGTATATTTATATGTATATTTATATG
>JPKY01000198.1:0-28250 GCA_000769265.1 Hapsidospora chrysogenum ATCC 11550
TTCTTTTTGTGTGACCCCGTGGGAGGTTAGGACCGTACCAGGTTAGTCGAGTTATCCGCCGCGGTGAGGGTTCCCACAAGTATCCTCGAGTCTGCCGTCACAATGAGGACTTTCTCTGCAGCGGAGGTCAGCTTCTGAGTTGTGCCGATAGGATTGGGGGAGCTGTGTTGGAGAGGGAGCTCACTGTTGAGGTACCCTCCCAGTGTCGCCATGATTGCGGACCCGGGCGCCTGGCGCGTCGACCGCAGATGTCAGATGTAGAAAGAGTGCTTTGATGGTTCCCTTGGGGTTTCGGCGCGGAATCGAATGGGGCGAGGAACGAGAGGTCGTTGGTGAAGATGGGAAGACTTTTGGCGGACGACAGCTCCCGGGTGGGGTTCTCACCACCACCACCACCTCACTGGGGAAAATCGGAGGATCAGAATGTCACGGTCAGACTGTGCGAGGGCGTTCTGCTGCCACCACCACCACCACCACCACATTACTATGTTCAGGTATTATAGTTGATGGCGATGTATTCTTTACATTGGGTCTTACGTACCGTCCTTTTGACAATATTCGGCATCCCACATCTGCGCGAGTCAAACTGACCTAGATGATGCTCTCTGGTGCAACATTCCACAACATTACGTTGTCCAGCAAGTAGGCAGAGAATTCTGCTCTGCCCTCATATCTAGAAGCACTTGCACTGTCGCCAAACTCCGACAATGGGACAGGAGCTACTTGAGAAACCGGGTGATATTAATTTGAACGGCTCGTGGGCATGAGGTTGGCTTCAAGATGCTCGTGGATAATTTGATGTTTCTTCATCCTAGGGTAGCACCATCCAGCTCGATGGGGGGGCGGTTGAATAGATACCACCCATTGTAAGACGACGATCTCTGCATACCTTATAGAGTGCTACCATAGCAAGACCACGCGGAACATTTGAGATGAGCTTCATATTCACACTACTTGACCACCTTAATCATTACGTCATGTGGTGGATCGTGATGGACTTGGTTGGCGGCCAGGACCAGACCCAACACCGCACAACTTCAGCATCACATGGTATCACTCGTCGTCGAGCGCATCCCTAGTCCCTCACAATCCGTCTAACAACGTCTCACGCCAACAGACCCAAACAATTTTAGCAGTATTCTTCTTCGCTTCACTGGACAAGCCAGCGAAAGCAATGAAAAATAAAATAACGTTCGCGTCACCTGGAGGCAGTGTAATACCAGGGACACTGTGGGCGGAATCATGTGCAAGCACAGAGGAGACCGCCCGGGGGCCAAAAATAAGTATAATCACGATTGGTCTCCTTAGAGACCTTTCAGAGATTAAACTGAAAAGAACAGATACTACACTTGATCTAAGCCAAAAGGCAAAGAGAGCTAAGGAGAAAAGAAGAAAGAAAGGAAGCGAAGCTTCAGGCCGGCCGGACGTGAATTATATACCCCTCGCAAAGGCGGTGTGGACGTCGCCGGATCAGTAAAGTGGCAGAATCGGAATTTTTCTTTTGACCAATGAGAGTGCGGGATCGGCGGCGCGCTGCTGTGTGTGTGCGTGCCTGAAGTGGGAGCCGCCACCTGGTGCACCTTAAAGGGAAGGGCCCAGAGTCCTGCCTCAGGTTGCAGGGACCTCAACAGGAGCTTGCTGGACGGGCAGCCAGGAGGTGGGCACGCAGAGATTTCGAGCAGGGAAAACAAACGGGTCCTCTCAGTTTGAGAAGGCGGCCTGGTGAAGGTTGGGTTGAGCTTGTCAGGTAATTGCCTAGGTACTCAAAGTACGAGTAGCTAGTACCTACGCAGTATCCGTGGCACACAAAATGCTACCGACTGGTGAGCAAGACTACTGGTCTTCATGTGCTGCGTTTCAAAGTTTTAGAACGATCTTGTCAATTTCTCCATCCTCGAAGGATCCTCGCCATCTTCGTACTGTAATAATACCACTAACCTAGTACCATACCCCGTACCAACCTCAACTAGCAGATATATGGGCATCCTTCCTGCAGTAAATCCATGCCCGCGAGACCTGTTGCGCCATCCCACGAGCCCCCTCCTCTGTACGGACAGAGGCCGCGTAAGTATCCTGAGAAATGCAAAGCTCCCAACTCCAGTTACTGTTACATGTCGTTATTGGATAGCTCTGGTCATTATTATTCCACCAGTTCGCCCTCCTCATCCTCCGAGAGTCTGGCTCGCTTCTCGGCCCTGTCATTTTGAGCATCTAGCTCTGCCTCTTTCCGCTTGGAAGGTGACCGCGGCGCGTAGCCCTGTGAACTGCCCTCGGCTTCTCTGTCCTTCATCTCACCATCTCTATCCCCTCCTCCATTCATGCGGCCAGCCGGGCTGCGACTGGCCACCCTGTCAATTTCCATCGGGGTGGCGGCGTTGGATGACAACGTGTCTGGCTGGCTTAGAAAAGCATCGACTCGCTTCCGGGACAACTCGAGGTCGAATGCCGGGGACGGCAGTGACGGGTTCTGCTTTCTAAGTGGATTCTCGGTGTAAAACTGCCGTATCAACTCGATCGCCTTGGAGCAGCGTTCCTCGTCTCCCTTCAGGAACTTCCACCACGGCTCGCCGTGGATGTCTTCGATAGGCTGGTCTGTGTGTACACTGGCAAAGAAGATGGCGCTGATAGCAATGTCTCTTGCCTCGACCAATAGAGGCAGGGCCGTCAGGCATGCGTCGTTGCAGAATGCCCAAGCTGCCTGCCTCAGGTGCTTGTTGTGTACGATCCCCAGTTGACCAAGGAGCTCAAAGAGGTGCCGATAGGGGTTGTCGATCATCAGGTCGAATGTCAACTGCTCGAGCATGATCTCCTCGTATGTCAGGATGCTGTCTCTCCATCGCCAGTATTCCTTGCTCTGCTCGTCGATGATGAGCTTCGCGTTCTTCTGCGCCACCTTGGCAACAGCAATGATGATGTCTTTAGTTTTCCTGCAATTCTCCTCGACTTTGTTCGCTAGGAATAGCGCAGTCGCAGCGATGTTCTGCAGGACGCAGAGAGTCAGCACTAAATTCACAAGACGGCACATCTCTCTGGGTCCGAATGCACGACTCACGTAGTGATGTATCCCATTTCTCTCTTGTACCATGCTGAACCGCATGTAGAATCTGTGAAAGAACACGCCCGCCACCCACAGGGTTATCTGCGGCAGGTCGAGCATGACGCCCGCCTGATAGATGAAGTTGACTCCTTTGGCTCTGCGCATCCTCTCTTCCTGCGGCGACACGCCGTCCATAATCGTCGGCGTAGCGCACAGCTCTTCTGAGGTGAAGGACCACTGGCCCGGGTACGCCTGCCCTCCCGCGTGCGCTGGCGACGGCTGCTGACTCGATCGGCCCTGCGGTCGAGGGGGAGATGTTCGCGCGCTGTGCTGCGGCGGAGTCGGCACCGCAGGAGGGACATCACGCCGTCTGGTCGGCGATCGGGACGGTCGTTCCTGACGAGACCCGACGGCTACGGGGGGTTGATAGCCTTCGCGGGGAGGCCTGTACCGGTCGATGCTTGCCATGGTCGTCAGACGGGTGTCGTGCGGAGGATGGGAAGAAATGAGCGACGATGGTGATTCATTGGAGAGAATCTCGCCGCTTGGCCGGACGCAGGTGGGTTGGGCAGTGGTGGGTTGGGGAGGTGGTGGAAGAAGTGACGTCGGCGCAAGAAGTGGGAGACGACTGCTTGCGCGCTGGGCATTACAACTTTGTTCTCAAAATCCAGGTCACCTGACACCTGCCCAACAACAAAGATGGAACCAGTCCACCCGTAGAGATGCGCCTGGCTTCATCAAAAGGTTTAAATGGTACATTTGATAGTGCCAGCCATGTTCTTTCCAACCAAACCATAATATGCATATTAGTGACTGTGGCTTGGGGGTAAAACCACGCGGCCTCTATTGGCGTGGTCGTTCTCCCGCCTTGTGTCACAGCGACGTGCCAGGCGCTCTCAGCTCCTCCCATGATACACCTAAGAGGAACAAAGAACAAGGAAAAGACCAGACGGGGAAAGATAATGTCTCAAATTCGCCGAATGTGGTAATCGGATTATTTTGTTATGCTTCAGAGCGGCTCTCCATCGTTTCGGCCCCAGAGCTTGACCGTCCGGTCGTGACTCCCACTAACAATCCACCTCCCATCTTTGCTGTAATCTACACTGGACACAGGACCGGTATGCCCACTCAGAGTCTGGACAAGCGTCCAGTCGTCCGCCGAGAATATCTTGACGTTCCTGTCAAAGCCACTGGAGACGAAGAACGTACCCGACTTCTTGGGGCGCTGGGCACCCTTGTCGTCGGTGCCGGGTGGGACACCGTCGACGGGATCGTCCAGTCCCTTGTACCAGCGCATGTCGGAGACGGCGCTCGTGTGAGCGCCAATGCCGCCTGTGCGTTGGACCTTGCGGACATCCCAGCATTTGATCCAACCGTCCGCCGACCCGGACAGGACTCGGTGACCATCAGAGCTCCAGTCCAGGGCGTGGATGGGTTTGATGTGGCCGTCCAGGTGGCCGTCCAAGATCATCACCGTCCTCCCCGAGCGCAGATCCCATATCCTCCCAATGCTGTCCAGCCCAGCGCTTGCTAATAATGACCCGTCCGTGTTGAAACTGATGGCGTACACGCCCCTGGAGTGGCCTTCTTGAAGGACGATTTCTGATGTTGTCTCCGTGTCCCACAGCCGCCACGATGTGTCCTCGGACGCGGAGGCTAAATATTTGCCGGACGGATGAAATTCGACGCGGCAAACTCTTTGTGAATGTCCCTGGAGGCTCGCCAATGGGGTATCCTGGTTCAATGACCACAGATGAACCATTCCTTCAGCACCTCCCGAAGCGAAATTCACCGAGTCTGGCGAGACGCCCCGCTCCGGTATCGTCGCGCCCGGGTACCATGACAGGCCGCTAATCTTATTGGTATGGCCACGGAAACTCATCTTCTGTGTCAGGTTGGGAATCTCCACCAGCTTGATCTGGCCTCCCCAGTTACCCACTGCGACCAGCTCTCCGTTCGGTGATATCCGTGTCATGCTAATGTGCCTCTCGCCGACCGTCTGACTGCCCTGGAGCTCGAAACTCTGTAGCCTCTCCTTGACCTCCTTCCGGAATTTGACATGCGTCCTCAGCGGTATGGACGATTCGGTCTTTTGGAACTCGGTTCGGCGTTTCGCTCTGGGTAGGGAGAATCTGGCGATATTTTCTCGTGCTTTCAGCAGCTCGGGCCCTCCTCGTGAGTAGAACTCCTCCTCTTGTTCCTCCTCCTCTTCCTCCGGCGCATCTTCCATCTCGACGTCGGCACCTTCCAGGCCGGCCATCTCCGCCTGGATAGTCATGAGCTCTCGTAGACGATCTCGTCGCTCGGCTGGACCGTCCCCAAACAGGGTGACGGGCTCGCCCATCTCCCTCAGCTTTGCCCGAACTCGGCCATCGTCGGTGGGGACAGCTATTGTCGCGGCCAGGCGCTTGCGGTTGAACTGGTCGAGGATTGTGGATGCCTTCTCGGAGCCGGCGGCTGGCATCTCGTAGTCGTGATCATCGGGGAGATCTTCCAGAGCCACGCCCATGGGCGCATCGGGCTCCTCGACATACGCCTGCCGTGACGGGTGTATCATTTTGACGCGCCCACCGGGGTGTCAGCAGGGGAACTGTAGCCGTCTTTTAGTCGAGTTCAGGCCTTTGGTTTCGTATTATCTCGAAAGCCGGGCGGGAGAGTTTCAAGGCTTTTTTTTTTTTTTTGTTGGGGAGAATGTGGTTGTTGACTTGGGCGCTGGTGGGAAGAGCTTTGGACTTGGAGCTTGTGGATTTTCGTCGCGTCGGCAGCTGGCTGTCAGGTACCTAGGAGGTCGGATTGTCGCTCTGCACGAGCAGTGCGTCTACTATCTGTAGCAGACAAGGCTATTCGTACACTACACCACCAGAGAGCCCAAAGGTATTAAGTACTAACTAGTATTAGCTTGTTCACAAAAACTAAATTATCTAGCCCTAGATGCCTCTGGCAAATGTGTAGGATTTGTGTATTGGCTGATTGCTCAGTATTTCTAGTATTCTCTCTCACTCCGCCCGTATGGATTGGAACGTAAGCTTATAAAAGAAACCAGCACTAGAGACCTGCAACAAGGGGCGATAGCTCAGTTGGGAGAGCGTCAGACTGAAGCACACTTCAATCTCATCCTCTGGATATCTGAAGGTCCCGTGTTCAATCCACGGTCACCCCATTATTTTTGCATTTTTTTTGCCCCCTCTCTACCTTATTTCTTTCTTCCCACTATTGACTATCTGTCCTACTTAGGTTGTCCTAATATGCAGCGATAGGTATTTATATTAATTCTTTTCTCAGTTTTTCGTGTCCTTCAATTTTTATTTTTTTTATTTTTACCTATTCTCTGCCGACTCTTTTTCCCGTGTCCAAGCCCGGTGACGAGCACAGACCGGCCGATTCCCGTCTGGGTGGAAACCTGAAAGTTGCGGGATTAGGTATCCGATGTTCCCAGACAATTATGTGACCTTGCATGAATTGTGGCACTTCTAATTATCCTCGCCTCAAAGTCTGGGCTTGTGAATTGGAGCGGATTATCAGCATGACTAGATACTATGTTAATCCAACATGAGTAGAGCCTTGGACCTCTTGAACAACCACTGAGAGTTTTGTCCTCGCATATGTACGACTACTTGTACACAGACAAACGACTCGGTCAAACATGCCCGCGCCGAATCGCAGTTGCCAGCCAGGGGCCGTGCAGGCCTCCCCCGCGCTAACTGGCTTGCAGCCTCCGAGCCAACAACTCTGCCACTTGCGAAGTGTGGGATTGCGGGCTTCTGGGGAAGCGGAAGGTCGCACTCGGCGGGCCACTGGCTGGCAGGCTAATAGTCAGCAGGCACGCCGCACCGCACCACGGGCGCCCCCCGAGTCACTGTGACATGCTGCTATAGGGTTGGGACCTTCTGTACGGCGGCCCGTCGGCGGGACACAACGGCTGGGCTTGATGTGCGTGTGTAGAAAATCATGAATTCCAAGTGGCAGGAATCAATTTTTTTTTTCTTGGTGCCCAGCCGCCAAAGGCACGTTCTGGACTCTCCAGCTATTTTCAGCACCTTCCCACACAGTCTGGCCTCCGTCGCCTCCGTCGCCTCCCTTTCTGGCTTCCCCTTCTTTTTTTTCTTCTTCCTCTCCTTCTCCCTCCTCCTCCTCCTCGTCCTTCGACTTCTAGTCGTGAACAACCCCTTCACGCCGAATCGATCCTCTAAAGCCATCCCTTTCCCCATCGACGACAACCGTCGACCAATGCATATTCAAAGGCCCCTCGCTATCCACCCGTCCTTCTTCCGCTACCGGATGCGTCTTACCCGCCGCTACTACGACACCCAGCGCCATTTCATGACCCAGCCTCGTGCGGATCCCGAGCGACGTCGCGGCGCGTCTTGAAGCTTGAGCGCGATACGCGACGCGATACCTGTATCGCCGGCCCGTGCTAGTCACGGGTGATCGATCTGTGTCGAACCGTCGCCGTCCCATCCCCAGACGATTAATCTTGAGTACGGAAAAACGCAGTCGCCTGCTGTGCGATGTATGCTCCGCCGCCACCCACAGCGCGCAACACTATCCGTGGCTTTCAGCCAACTCCCGCTGCCTCAGGCGACGAGGATTCCGACTATGGAGTCTCTGATACCCCCGGGAAGAAGTTTCGACGGGGTCGATTACCCTTTGACGATGTGGTGAGCGCCAACTGCAGCCCGACCATGCGCGGGGTGCCATCGCCCTGCATGTCGGGCATCGCCAAGCTGAGGATGCAAATTGAGCCCCTGAGCCTGCTCGACAGTGTCCCGCGCTCTACGTCCATGTCGCGCACTGGGAGCCGGGAGGGCGCGCCTAGCGAGGCTGGAAGCGAGAGCTCTGGGAATGGATCTACGAGCTACGAGGTCCAGCTGGAGCATGACTTTGTGAGCGAGAGCGTCCGTGGACGCAATGGCCTCAACGGACGCATCGAGGGAGGCTTCAACCCGAGTCGGAAAATGACGACGGAGGATTTTGAGACGCTTCGGTGTCTTGGCAAGGGAACCTATGGGACGGTGCTCCTGGTCAAGCAACGTGCGACCGGCAGGCTGTATGCGCAAAAGCAGCTCAAGAAGGCTTCCATCGTGCTCAAGAAGAAGCTCATCGAGCAGACCAAGACGGAGAGGCAGATCCTGGAGTCGGTCAACCGCCACCCCTTTGTGGTCAAGCTCTTCTACGCCTTCCAGGATCATGAGAAGCTGTACCTGATTCTCGAGTACGGCCAGGGCGGGGAGTTGTTTACCCATCTGAATACCGAGAAGATGTTCTCCGAGAAGGTCGCGGCCTTCTACATGGGCGAGATGTTGCTGGCCATCTCCCACCTGCACAACGATCTGGGCGTCGTCTACCGGGATCTGAAGCCAGAGAACTGCCTGCTTGATGCCGAGGGACACCTGCTCCTGACTGACTTTGGCCTGTCCAAGGTGTCGGCCGAGCCAACGGACCAGTGCAACTCGATGCTCGGGACAGTCGAGTACATGGCACCCGAGGTGATCCTGGGCAAGAAGTACGGCAAGGCGGTAGACTGGTGGTCATTTGGGGCGTTGGGCTACGACCTCATGACGGGCAACCCACCTTTCCGAGGAGCAAACCATGCGAAAATCCAGGATAACATTGTGAGACAGAAGCTGGCCCTGCCCTACTTCCTGAGCCCGGACGCCAAGGACCTGCTCGTCAGGCTCCTGCGCAAGGAGCCGGCCAAGAGACTGGGCTCGGTGATGCCCAAGGACCTGGCCACGCTCCGGAACCATCGCTTCTTCCGCCAGATCGACTGGAAGAAGCTGGAGGCGCGCGAGCTGGAGCCGCCCATCAAGCCCATGATCACGGACCCAGAGCTGGCGGAGAACTTTGCGCCCGAGTTCACGGAGCTGTCGCTGAGCCCGCAGGTGACCTCCAAGGGAGCCATTCTGATGAATGGCGGGGCCTCCAAGGACGATCCCTTTGGCGGTTTCAGCTTTGTGGCACCGTCGAGCCTGCTGGATGACAACCGGTTTCAGATCGAGGTTTGACCAGTCGAGCGAGGTCAGTCATTTGCCGCGAGCCTTTTTTTTTTCTTCTCTTTCGCTGTGCTTCTTACTTTGGGGGTGGCTTGATGTGCGGTTGAATGATTCGTTAGTCGATGATGATGGGAATGTGCCATGCATGGTATACACGAGCAGGATACGGATATGGGCATGAAGAGTACTAGACTTAGAGCTCCTGAGCATACAAGATTCTCTGTACACCTAGACAGATAGAAGGTCAACAAAGCATACGTACCTACATACACGTTGCCCGTCAAATCAGCATGTGATGGATGTACCGGCGACAGCAGATTCACCGCCGACGGGTCGGAACGAGCTTTGATTCAAAGCTGAAAGCAATGTGACACGAAAGAAGCAGTTATGCGCGCCGGCGACGTTTCGGCGTCGAGCAGCATGGGGATGGCTGAGCGTCTGGATGGCTGACGCGGCCACACCACACCCCGTAAGATACTAGGTATGTAGTATATAATATCGCGAGTCTGGAGATGTAATCGGCGAGGTGAGTACGTGTACCTACTCGCTACGCTAGTAGCGCCCGTTCGCTTCCGTTGTCAAGTTCCCAAATTTGCTTCGTCTTGGCCACACACCTCCCGTCTCCGATTTCAACGGGCGATTTCCCCCTTCCAGGTTGGCAAGGTGTCGGAGGATTGTCAGACACTTCCTCTTCCCCACCACCACCCCGGGTCCCCGTTTTCGCGGAGGCCTGAAGGATCAAGGATGTACCAGGTAAGTTGGGGTAAGCTTGGCAATTGCGACGCAGCGATTGGTTCTGAGAGAAAGCGCCAGCTGCATTGGCTGGATTTGGGGTTAATTGATTTGATATCAATGTTCTTTTTTTTTGTTCAAAGGGGGGGGGGTTGCTACTTGTCTCACGGATATGTAGGGAGCGGGCGTTTGCGTACATATGGCGGTCGACTGGGGTCACGCGAGAGCGAAAGATGCGATGCGCCATCCGCCGCATATTCGCACCAAACGGATTGCGCAGCAAGGTAAGATTCGCTGCACTCGTACATTCTCACACGTCCCGTAGCCGAGGGAGGACTGAAAGATGATACCTTCCCAGAGGGGGGTTGCGTTGTGGTACTGCGTGTACTTTGGGGGGGGGGGGGGGAGACCGGGCAGAATGTCATCCCGCCGCCCGGCTACACTTTGTCGCAGCACAGCCCTGGAAGGTAGACTACTCGTGCTCGTAGTTATGCATAAGGTAAGGTAGGGGCGGTCTCCGGGTGTGTTGGGCGGACGACGTGCATGTGCCTGTCAGAGCGTTGATGATTTGTAGCTTCTTTTTGATGATGACGCGACGGTTTGTGGCGCAGAGTTGGAATGTTTGTGCAGACTACTCCTAGTACCGAGTTCAGGGCCATTAGAAGGTACTACTACTGTATCTTCAGATTTTTAGTAGCAGTAGTCAGGGGAAGAGATGCCGAATTGTACCTAGTACCTGCTTACTACTAGTAGTACCTTCCATTACCGCCCTCATCTACGGAGTGCACGGCAATAGGTACTTACAGTAGTAGGTAGTAGTAGTATGTGTCCTCCCGTCTGACGTGAAGCTTATCTTTTGCCAAGCTCACTCCGGACCACATCATCCATGGGTGCTTGACTCTGGGATACTCCTAACCCACTCACCCCCCTCCCGCCGAGTCAGGGCAGGCCTCTTGCACCTCGCCGAATCCGCCAGCACTACGACCGATGCTGACACGAGAATTTATCAGACGAAATACAAATATCTCCTCTGTCGGAATAATCACCTCCTATCCGATTCGATGCGCCTTGATGGGATCATCTCGGTCGGGGCCCGTCGTGGCTGTGTCCTGGATGAGCAGCAACGAATAGCACATCCATACTAGTAGTACTACGAGTACCAGTACGAGTACTGCGGTAATGTACGTACTCGTACTCCCAACTCCATGGGTATGTACTAGAGATATGGCCCTGCGCCATGTTGTATCGTAAACCCGCCGTCAGGGAACAAGCTCCCACATCACTTATATTAGACTTGTATGACAAATATGGGCATACAGTATCTGTATCAAAGGGGGGCCTCCCCCCACACCTTCTCACCCGTCGGCCGTCTCAGGCTCTGAGCAGCCGCGCCATCGTCGAGCGACGCGCGACCCCAGACCCAGGCGACCTCCAGCGTCTCGCTTGCGTGCCAGTGGCTCAGCTGGCTGGAAGCACGGTTATCCCGTTGCTTTGATGGACAGCATCGTGTTTTGACGTCACCCTGGGCGACCCAAGTCGGGAGGATGGTTGTCCCTTGTAGCTGGGCATTCTGGCTTGGGTATAGTTTGCGCAACCACGCAACCCTGCCCGTCCCATCACAGACATATGGCCTTGGTCGTGAAGCATCGGCCTTTCCTCAAAATGGTGGATAACTTCCCCCCATCCTCCTGCGCCCATCCTCCTGGCTCAATATCCTCCTCCTCCTTGCTTGTTTATAGCCTGACGGCCATCTGTCTCGTGTCTGCTCTTCCCTTCTTATCATCTATCGGTATACCGCAGGATCTAACCTCGACCACACACAACCTACTGGGATTGTAGACGCTGCCTCTACCATAAGAGATGAAGTCCATCCCCGGTGCAGCCGCCATTGGCGTGGCGGCTAGTCTTTGTACGTCCCCCCCGGTTCTCCTTTATCAAGTAAACAAGTCGAACCGGACTGCGACGACTTACACACCAGAAAACAGATGCCGCCACAGCAACCGCCCAGGTGACTTTCCGCACGGGCCAGGACAACGATATCCGCTTCCGATGGGCCGTCCCAGAGTCCTCCGCCAGCTCAGGGTCGGGAGACGTCTTCTTCCAGCTCGACGCCCCGGACACGTACTCGTGGGTCGGCCTCGGCATCGGCTCCCGCATGCGCGGCGCCGAGATCTTCCTCATGTACCAGGACGGCGACGGCAACGTCACCCTCAGCACGAGGGAGGGCGAGGGCCACCTAATGCCCGTCTTCTCCGAGAGGTCGGGCGTGGAGCTCATCGAGGGATCCGGCGTGAGGGGCAGCAGGATGGTCGCCAGCGTCCGCTGCGGCGACTGCGGGAGTCTCGACCTCGGGGGCGAGAACAGCTGGATCGCCGCCTGGGGGTCCGGCGACCCCCTGGACTCGGCCGACGTGCGCGAGCCCATCGGCTACCACGACGGGAGGAACATCTTCAGCGTCGACTTCGCGCAGGCTCGCATCTCCTCCGGCGCTGACCCTTTCCCGGACACCGGAAGTGACGACAGTGGTAGTGAGGACGACGACAGAGGTACCGTTACCCAGTCGGGCGGAGATGGAGACAAGTGGGACACAATCATCATGGCCCACGGCATCATCATGAGCGTTGTCTTCCTGGTCCTGTATCCTGTCGGCTCAATGTTGATGCCCCTGCTTGGCAAGTGGCTTATCCACGCGGGCTTCCAGGCTATCGCGTTCCTCCTCATGTGGGCCGGTTTTGCCTGCGGCTACATGTATGCAAATCACGGAGGCGATGTGAGTAGTACACCACTCAGGCCTCGATTGTTTCCTGTGAACAGGTCTAAGTTCCGACTCACACTGACCGTCACTCCCACAGGTCTTCGCACACACGCACACGAGGATGGGCGTCAGCGTCGTCGCCCTGCTCGCCGTGCAGCCCGTCCTCGGGTATCTCCACCACCGCCACTTTCTCAAGCACAGGCGCCGCGGCGTGATCAGCCACATCCACATCTGGTACGGGCGCGTGCTCATGGCTCTGGGCATCGTCACCGGTGGTCTCGGCCTTGCGCTCGCGGGGGAGACGTTCGACGGTGCCTTTGCCATTGCGCACACTGCTGTCGCTGCTGCCCTCGGTGTGGCGTACATCGCGGCGGCAGTTTGGGGTATCGTGAAGCGCAGGCGGAGTGGTACCAGCAGTAGTGAAGACAGTCTGCGAGTCAAGGGGTGACTCGAGGGTGAATCCGGTGGGACGAGGCGTCACCCGTCCAAGCCATGACTAGGCCTCTCTGCCAGAGGTCGGGGTTTGATCTTTTCTCGTGGCCAAGGTACACAGACGTACCTGAGGGATGAAACGGTGTAGATATCTTTGGCGCGCATTGTCTCCCACATTGCTGTCGACGAGGAGGAGCCCCATATGGAGGTGATGACGAATAACAGAGTGACAGAGTGTCAGTACTTCAGTGTCCCAAATATGTAGGATAATAGTGGTCTCTCTCTGGCGGGCAATCAATCTTCATCACTATCTCCATATGTAGCGTCTCGAGCCGGACTGAACTGAACCGTACCGGCACCAAGTCGTGATGCGGCCATTCTCGGAGGAAGATTCCATGCCGGGTCAAGGACAAAGGTAAAAGAGGAAACAATTGAACATTAAAGTATCCCCAAGTATGAAAGAATGACGAAGGGTGGTAGAGATCGCGGTCTTAATAATGGCAGCTCGAGGTTATTGCTATTGCCGAAGGAGGTCACGTGTATCGCCTTCCGAGCGGGAAAAGGAAAGTGGAGAAGTGAAAACCTGAGGCACCAAGCTCCTCCGCGAATCTTAGCCGGGCGACCATGTTCGGCATCTCCCTCAACCTCATGATTTTCACCCAAAACCCTCAAAGCAACCTCTGCTCCAACCTTCTCCCCCCCCCATCTTCACCCCGGGTACCCGCCAATTGAGCATCGACCAGACCGCCCAAAATGCTCAACCAGCTGTCTCGAGCTACGGTAAGTTGCCATACGGAGAATAACCCTTTTTTTTCCCTTGCGACTCGCCCCCTCTTTTCGAACCGCCGGCTGACGGGGTGATTGATTGTATTTAGCGCGCTCGCTCCGCCGTTGCCGCCGTCACTCGCCGAAATGCTGCTACCCAGGTGAGGGGCTTCATTGCCCCTACCGTCTCCCGGAGAGGTAAGCTGAGCTCCTTTCGATTCCCTTTTATTCGATGTTCGGCGATGGGTTGGATGGGCCATGGGAGGGAGTATCGGATGACGATGGGGCCGCGGAGTTTCCCCCTCCCCGACCGCGAACCATCATCGGACAATGCAGCCGGCGGATCAATCGTCATCCTCACAATTCCTCGCAACGACGGGCTACCGAAACCGCCATCAACTGCCAACCGATTCGCAACGCTCTCCCCATCGTCATCGACTTTTATCGCCACGTCTCACACTTCCCATCAATTGATCATCCCATCGACCCTTCCATCATATTCAGCGGCATTGCTCGCCCTCAATTAATGCCGACACGCCATGCTAACTCACCTCACCTCCTCCAGCCGACTTCGTTCAGGAGCTCTACCTGAAGGAGCTCAAGGCCTACAAGGCCCCCCCCGTCAAGCCCAGCGACGCCGAGGGCCAGGTCCAGGTCTTCTCCCCGCCAAAGGCCCCCGTGTCCCCCGAGGAGGCCGACCTCGCCGGCAGCCTCAAGGAGTACGAGAGCATGGCCGTGGAGATCGAGGGCCAGGACTCCTCCGCCTCCGCCCAGCCCGCCCAGCTGCCCGACTGGCTCGAGACCGAGGACGGTGAGGCCGAGGCCCACTAAAGTTCTATCACCTTCCCGCCATTATCGATGCTGGGTGCTGGAGATACGATAGGAGGAGCTAGTTTCAGATGTTCCCTTTGTCATACATACGAGATTCGGGGGGAAAGGAGACGACTGGTGCGAGTGGATAGCCAGATGTATGTTCGTCAGTATTGTTACCCTGGCAGGCGGGGTGCAAGCTACGAGCGGAGAGGAAAGGTGACGGTTGGGATTCGTTGGGAATCCTGTGTATACTTTTACGTCCTGACAGCCTGCTGTTGTGTAGTCCTATTCCATGCGAATTCGAATACTATCCAAGAGCAGTCTACTACACCCATGCTACATATTATAGTGGCTCCTCATGCTATGATAGATCAACCCACGGCTGGAAACATGGGGCTCGAGTTGTTTAACTAGGTAATAACGTCGACACTATCGATCAGGTACCCGTCGTAGCCAACACACCTGCTTCTCTTGGGCGGAATCGGGTCCTGCCTGGCCTACTCCTTTCTCGATATCCTCGCCTACTACACACTGCTAATAGTCGCAATGGCATCCGGGAGAAGAAGAACCGGTGATCCCTAGCCTCCTCGGACCCTGCTGGCTCACCCCATCACGCTAATACGCTCCGCCACGTACGTGCGCATATCTATCCATCCTGACCACCCGGTCATCATCCTTAGGCCTAGGGGTTTCCCGACAATTCATGTTCAAACCCATAATGTCCCTGCTCTACTCCATATCCTCAACTTGTCACTTGAGAGCACGTATTTACCCACTACTGAAGTCATGGGTAGTCAGTCAGTCTGTCGGCTTTTACTCCCATAGTCTTTCTCAACGCGTGTCCATCTTCTAGTGACATGGGGACGGTGTAGGAAGGAGAATTGGACAGCGTTGAACACGGACAGTAGCATGAACCCGTCAAACCCCAGCGAATGCTCAGCAAACAACAGTCCTCCAGTACATCTCGAGGATTCAACTTGCTAAGCTCCGGATGCTGCACCACGGAGAAGCAGACGAAGCCAGCAACGACAGAGCCAACCATACTGGCAGCAAACATTCACATGCTCACACATATCACAAAGCGAGGAAAACCCAAACATGAGGGAGCACGTATGATTTCCTTTCCGATCAGACGCCGGGCTAAAGTCAAAAATAAAAGAAGAGCCCAGCACCAGAAACAGTTCAGGCAACGACACCCTCATCACCATCCCCCAACCCACCCACACTCCTCGCAACCAAAAGAACGCCAGCCATAAATGACCTGCCTTCCCCCCTCTGGCCACCAATGCAAATGCAAGAAGACCCCGCCAAACCAACCTCTCAATGCAGTAATGATGTTCTGTTTTCGCCTCTCCTTCGTTATGCCAATGGCTCTCCTCTAGTAAGGAAGCAGTAGTGCAAGTAAGGGCGCAGTAGTGACAAGAGTGATGTAGGAAAAGGAGAAGCAGGAAGATGCGGGACAAGCGGCGTAGGCTGTTGAGACAAACCAAAATAATGGCAACACTTTTTTCTTCTTCTTTCCCATTTCAGGAGAGGGAATCCCGTCATGAAATTTCAACGCCGCTGAGCTTTACAGAAAAATCCTTCGTGTGTGACCAAGAGGAGAGGAAGAGGGGAGAAAGGGGGAGAACAGGGGATGATGCCTGCCACACGCCGTTACATGTCGAAATGGGTCCCTCCAATCATCTGCTCATCGTGGGCGCTCGACTTCATGACCCCGCTCATCCTATTTCCGCCTCCCTCCCGGGGATTGATGTCGTCCAGGTTGTCCCAGTCATCATCGTCGTCGCTCGCGTCTCCCCGCGCGTCATCCATCTCCTCATCGTCCCCGCCCATCCTCAACCGGTCGCGCATGTGATCGTCCAGCGCGCTCTCGTCGACAAACGTGAAGCCCTGGAAGTTAGCCTGGACCGAGGGCGACAGCGGTGTGCTAGCCGCGTAGCCCTTCGCCAGCGCCGCCGCCCGCTCGTTCAGGGACCCGTTCCGGTCCAGCGCCGTGGTGAACTCGGGGTCGAAGTACGACACGTCCGTCTCCGACTTGAGCTTCGGCTTGAAGGGTGGCGTGATAAGCTTCTTGGAGAGCAGGGTCCAGTCGATGTCCGCGAAGAAGGGGTGTCGCTTGAGCTCCTCGGCATCATCCGTCGCACCCAGGCGGTGCTTAGGGTTCCGGTTCAACAAGCCCTTAACGAAATTCCGACCCTCCTGAGATAGGGTATCTCGAGGAAACCGCACCTTGCCAAAGGCGATGTTCTTGTACATCTGCTGTGTGTCCTCGGCGTAGAAGGGGCTCCAGCCACAGCACATCTCGAACACGAGCACGCCGAGGGACCAAAAGTCGACCATCTTTGTGTATCCCGACTCGTCCAACAGAACCTCTGGTGCCAGGTACTCCGTGGTGCCACAGAACGTGTTCGTCGTGTCATTGTTCGTCAGGTTCGCCTTTGACAGCCCAAAGTCGCACAGGGCAATGTGGCCGTTGGCGTCCAGCAGGATGTTCTCGGGTTTCAGATCGCGGTACACGATGTCGCTGTTGTGCAGGTGCTGGATGGCCAGGATCAACTCGGCAATGTAGAACTTGGCTCTCTTCTCGTCGAACCGACCCTCCTTTTGCAGATGCCAGAAAAGCTCGCCGCCTGACATGTAGTCCGTGACCAGATACAGCTCGGACGGTGTCTGGAATGAAAATTTCAGGCCCACAATGAAGGGCGAGTCCGCCATGGCCGTCCGCACGAGGATGTTCCGTTCGCCCACCGTGTGTGCCACCTCTTTCTTCTGCACAATCACCTTCTTCTGCAGTACCTTCATCGCATATATACGTCGCGTATCTCGTTTCCGGACTTGGTACACCTGGCCGAACGTGCCTTTGCCGATAAGTTTGAGGATCTCAAAGTCGCTCGGTCCAAACTGTTTCCTCTCCGTTCCTTGGTAGAGAGCTTCCACGTAAATCTCTCCCGTCGGGGTATTCTCAGCCATCGTGTCGGCATGGCCGTGCAAGGCGAACCATCCCTTCACAGGCTCGTCGGTCTCCCTCGTAGCCTGGAAATCGACGTGTCCGAGGAACTCCTCGCCGGTCGCCGTGTGGTTGTATACCGAAATATCGACCAGCATATCCGACTCGACTACGTCGCTAGAGACAAGGTTAGACCCGAGTTCGCCAGTAGAGGGGAGATCCGCTTACAATACAGCCTCGGCATCCCATTTTGGATTCGTGAATGAGGTCCGCGCTGAACGATTCCGCAAGTTATTGTGATCGGTGGTGCTGGTGTTGCTGCTCTGTCGGCTGCGCATCGGAATGGACATTGGCGGGCGGCCCGAGTCGCTACCTTGCCGCTGGATCGGGACTCCGCCCATACCAGCCGGCTTGACGCTCAGGCTCTCCGTATCCTCCTCGGACAACCTTGGGCCGCCGGAGATGAGCTCGCTCCGCTGAAACACGACTACAACGTATGGATCCCGGCTTTTCCTCAACCCCCGCGCCTCGGCTATCTTGATGGTCAATTTGCCTTTTGGGGTGGGGGCCTGAGCGCCGGTCGATGAAGGGCCGCGCGGGGTCTGAGCCCCGCTCCG
Organism: Hapsidospora chrysogenum ATCC 11550; assembly: GCA_000769265.1. Lineage (NCBI taxonomy): Eukaryota > Fungi > Ascomycota > Sordariomycetes > Hypocreales > Bionectriaceae > Hapsidospora > Hapsidospora chrysogena. The sequence continues at coordinate 18,095 of JPKY01000198.1, forward strand.
CTCCGCGCCCTCATTGCTGCTGGAGACGCTGAGGGAGGAGCCTTTTCCTTCCGCTTGCGATGGCTGGGCAGTGGAGAGTGCTCGTGTCGGAGTCGACTGACCGCTCTTGAAGATGACACCACGAGTTAGTTCTCTGAGTCCATCAAGCGTGTACCATCTTTTGGAAGATTGGGAAGGTCTTTGGTCTGCAGAATCGGGCGGGGGGATTGAGGTGCTGGGCGGGGAGCTTCGTGAGGCGCCTTGCGGCGCGCTCGGTTGTGAAGAGCGCACCACCTCTTGAGATGACTTCTCAGTAGCGCCCGGGGTAAAATCTGTGCATGAGGAAGTGCGGGGCATAGCAGCCGGAGCCCCAGACGCAGCGCCGGTGAGACCGGGGCAATCTGCCGTCTGACGCTCGCGCTCTATAGAACCACCGGACGAAGAGGGCTGTGATGCGGGCGGTGTCGGGTAAGGATGGGAGGTGCTCTGTCTTTTCGGGGCGGTGTTCGACCGGTGAGCCGAAATCTCGCGCGTAATGGAAGAGGCAGGAAGGTCAGTCGGCGACCGTCTGCGAAACGGTACGCCCTCGGCTGGGGTCTGCGACTGCAGATCGGCAGACGAGACGGACCGCCGACGCAGTGGCGCCTCTCGAGGGGTTTCGACGGCGGCGGCCTGGACAGGCTGCGGAAGGACCGTCGACTCAGAGGAGGATGACGCTTCGACTGGAGCAAGAGAATATTCTGGACGAACCTGTCCGAAATAACTCATGATTCCGGGTAGACGTTTGTCCTGGAGGTCCGGCTGTGGGGTGGCTACACCGGAGCGAGGGGTCTCGTAGCCAATGTGATCCCCGCCATCCTCGTCAGCTGTGGGAGTGGTCCTAGCGGTTTGGTTAACACCCGACATGATGGAAAAGAACGAGCAGCAGGCAGCGGCAAGAATTAAAAGACCTCTTGCGTGTCCAGGGCAGGAGCCAGGGAAAGGCGCGGGGAAGGATTGCGAAAAGAGTGGGAACACTAGTTCATGACGGCTGCCAAGAGAGGAGAGGGGTGGTGGGGAAGGGTTTGGAGGATGAAGTGTCGCGATGGCTACTGCAGTGAGGGTCCGGAGGCGAGAAAATCACGGAAGCTCCAATGCCAGGGCAGCAGCTGGGCTAGGGCGGCGGCATGACAAAGCAGGGGGGCCGATGGGGTACTATCGTCCCGAGAATGGCATGCGCGAACGAATGTCGAGGTCCAGGGCCAACAATAGCGAGCGAAGCGGAGGCGGCGAAAGGCGGCCAGCGGTTGAGGGGAACCGAGATTTTGGCCCACGTACACCGCTCGCGAAGGCCATGTGGGAGCGTGGTATCAGTTAATCGAGAGTCATCCGCGCGGACGGGCCCGGTGAGTGGTTGCGTGTGAGTCTTGAAGCGGGGTTCTCGTAGCAAAAGGGCCAAGCAACTGAGAAGCCGCGGGGACCTATGTGGCTGCTTGTCTGGTGAAGATGGCCGCCTCGCCCATCTCGCAGCTCCCTTCGCCAATGGCCCGACCGACTCGCTCGCCCGAGTTGGCCCCATCACGCCAGAGGCGAGCCGAGTCAGGTTCTATCCGAAAAAAAAAAAAANAAAAAAAAAAAAAGGGCCTGCGACATGGGAGACGGAAAGATCCCGTTTTGTTTTTCCTCTCGCCCGCCTGGTGGGTTGCACGCCCGAAACTCCGCCGGCTCACTGAAGGACGGCTGGCTGGTATACGCAGGGCTCGACATGTGCCATTGCCTACGCAGTTGGTCCATAAGGCCCAGAGAGATTGATTGCCTGCCATTTCGCTCCAGACGAGACAATTCGCATTGTCGACGGTGCACGCCACGCATGCCAGCAGAACACGGGATGATTAATCCACGTGGCGGCTCCTCTTGCGCCGACTCGATGTCGGACAGTCGGAATGGCCGCTGCCGAAGGCGGAAAGAGTTTATCGAATACGAGTAGATTGGAAGGTCGATGGCCAGATAAATCGGAGCCGAAGGGGCTAGCCAGATCAAGGTGCTGCTGGCTCGCTCGAGAACCCATCTTTTTCCGACACAAAGGTAAGATTCGCAAGCGTTGCCACCCTGCGCCTGCGCGGCGGCGCCTGTGTCTGTGCTGCGCCATCCGCGTCATGATTGTTGGACGTCCTGCAGGCTGGTCGTTGGGGAATGTACAGTACTGTACGGTAGATACGGCGCATGCCTGTGTTTTGCGGCGTCGCTTGTGCCGTTGCCGGCCGGATGGGCCAGAAATTTGGCCTCCGAAAGTCCGTCATATGGTGCCATCCGTGAATCCAGCTTGGGAGTCATCGACGAAAGTGTTGCATGCCGATGCGGGCTCCGAGAGGGCACATACCAGCCCGGACTCCAACTCTGGAGAGGGGTCATAGATTGGAACCGGTGCTCAAGCTCCAGTACCCAGGCGGGTGGGTACCTTGGCCATATATGATATGTGGGTATGTACTCGTACTGCGGGCTCGGTGAAGAGCACGCCGCAATGAACGACAGATGAAGGAGTCGTGAGGGCAAGGAAGGAAAGACAGGTAGGGAGAGTGAGACAACAGCAAGGAAAGCGGCTCACGTACTTTGACATCATGGCCTGCGTGGCTCTTCTAAGAAGGTCGTATCCTCCGGTATTGGCGTGGGCGTTTTCGGTGCCCGACATGGTGGGTAGTGGTTCGTGGTGGTGGTATTGGTGGTGGTATTGGTGGTGGTGGTGGATATCCCCAGCAGCGGACGACGGGTGGGTAGGCTGCTATTGCTGCTGCTGGGATTATGATGTCCTCCCTGCCTGTTGGGTCTGTACACAAGGGCTCGTCTCCCAGGTCAAAGCTGAGTTTGGGGGGGGGNGGGGGGGGGGGGGGTGGTCAGCCGAGGTAGATGGGTGTTTGTGAAGGCCCGCGGGGTGGCGGGCGGCGAAATGGCTTCGTTGGTCGGGGATGAGATGAAAGCGATTCTAACACGGTTATTGTTGCATGAGAGAAGGGAAGGGAGATCGTGGGAGGAGAAGCAGCAGTTGGGACTGGATGCTGATGAGGGGAGATTGCTTTGACTTGTAAAATATTGGATGACGGGTGCGTTTCCAAGTCGCTGGTTGCCCGCCAGTCTTGGGGCGCGCCCGCCCCGCCAGCCTTGGGTATCAAGTACCAGGTACCTAGGGACTTGCGTGTTAGGTAAGTACACTTGAGTATAGTACTGTAAGTGGGTGCCTAAGGTTCTGTGTCCAGCGTTTGTCAGTGGCCGGCACAGCGGTGGACGGGAGTCCTCTAGCGGCTGTTGTTCTCTGCCAGGGTGGGCGGTCAGTCAAGCCGCCAGGCGCGTCAGGCTTTCAGCTCAGATTAAGGAGGGGCGGGATTGCTGTTGTTGTCCTGCTCGCTGACTTGCGAGCCATCCGTCCTGTCCTGAGTCCTGCGTCCTGCGTCATGCGGCGGTGCTTTCAAAGACGCTCACCTACAGGTATAGATGCGGAAAGATCTGATGTCAGAATGAAGTCCATGACATATTATCTGGACGGACGGACGGGGACCCTTGATCTCAAATGCCTGTCGAGGTCAAGGTCGGTGGGGTTCAGAGGAGATCCTCACTGCGGGGTTGCGCAGAAGTACTGTACACATCCCTACTTACCTGATGGAGGCTTGAAGAAAATTTCAAGAAACCATGACAAACAACGAACTGGCCTAAATGGCAAGTGCGAGTACCTTGCTGTAGAAACCGAGACTGTACGTAGGAGCCCGAATGATATCCATTTTAGTATGCCTCAAGTAGCATCAAACTCTCGGGCGGTCCTATCCGCCTGTGTGTGTGAGAGAGAACGAGGGGGAGAGAGGGGCCTGCGAGCGTATTGGCGCCCATAACTGCGCCCCGCCCCCGAGCAGCCAAAAAGCATCTAATACTACCGGTAAGTACTAGTACGAGTACGTAGGTACTTCAGTATACAGGTGTTGACCCCGTTCGCGAAACTTTTCGAGACTTCTCATTAGGTACCTACTACTAGTACTGCCTACCTAGTCAGCTAGTACACTAGTACTAGTAGTACTATTAGTGGCCAGTCAATCAAGTTATCAACTCCAGCAACCCATTCTTCCCATCGGGGCCGCCTAGTGCGCATCTGTCACACACAAACCACAAACTGCCGTAACCAGCACTGCAATAAGACTGCAGCGCTGGCACATCGGTCGCAGACATGACCTGTCAACTACTAGTGAGGCACGTAGCTGATTCATGAAAGTATGCTTGTCTTTTCGTGTCCTTTTGTTTTCCCCTTCTTTTCCTTGTTTTTCCTCTTTTTCTTCTTCTTCCGCCTTTATGTCATTCACCGACTACAAGGTAGGTAGCTTGCGCCATCTCCACGCGACGCGCGACTCAGAGCGGAGCAAGGGTCTCTCATGTGAAGGAACTTTCAGTTTTGAGTTGTCGCACGCATTCATGTGCCTCATGCGCACACATCGTATTGAGTTGTCTCTACCTAGCAAACGACAGAAGAGGAAAACTGTCTGCTGGGTCTCTCTACCCGACTTACACAGCCTCTATCTACCTGCTGCCAATGTGCCCAAAGAGTTGCTTTGTCCGTCAGCTTATCGTCGTACTCGTCAAAAGTATACGAAGCTTGTGCGAAGGAGCTGAAATGCTTTGCATTTCTACCAGTCAGCGTCCATGGCAAGGAAGTTCTGATATTCTGGTCCATGATGGATAACATTAGTGATCCCGAAGCAGTCACTACAGCATCACAACATGTTCATACCTTACTTACTACCAGTACTAGTAGGTACTAAGTAAGTAGTAGTAATGCTAAGTACAGTACTTATAGAACCCCTGGCAAACCAGAGGGATCAGAACAACGCCACATCGTAGAGGGCATATTGTGCCATGGTAAACGAGAAGCTTTTAATCATACCTAGGCACTGACCGTGTAATTGATACTTTCCAAAATTCCGACTACGCCGCCCTGGCCATTGTCCGAATGCTCTACCTCCTAATGCAGCCCTAGGAATTTTTAACACCATTGCCCGGCAAACAGAGCCGGTTCGAAACCACTCCGTGAAGACGGCTTGAAGCTCTCTCTCTTATGCGTCAGTCCCCGCCTAATATACCTCGAAAGCCGAGGGTTGGGCATCGTTCTAGGTGTTCAAGGCCGCCATTCTAGGCCTTCTTTGCCGCCTCTATAGCCGCAAGCCACCCCGTCTCCATCTCCTGCGTCACACCAGGTGGCAGAGTCGCAGTCGCATTCTTCCCCCGAGGCAGCATCGGATCTGGGTACTTGTCTGGATATGGAACGCATGTCAGTTTGGCTGTGATCAGCGGGGCCCCGAATATTAGAGCGCGTCTTGCTCACTCATGTCGAAGTTCTGGTCCGCGAGCTTCGCTTTCAGGTCCTCCTTACTAGCAAGATGCTTAGACAAGCTGCCGAGGACCTTCTGCTCCGGTTCTCCGAGCACCCATCTGCTGCTACCCGCGGTGGTTGGTGCGCCGGCCATGGCGGTGATGCTAGAGAAGCAATGGCGTGGGGAGGAGGAGGGAGGAGGGCGGCTTCTCGCACGCAAGTTTATGTGAGCGCCAAGACTAGCGGAAAGAAGCTGGAGTCTGTCTGCTCGGAAGGGTCAAGAAATAACCTCTAAACCCGATCACGATACTGCGTTACTGAAAGGAGTGAATGAGCTTGTTTATCAACCGGACAAAGTTGGATGAAGTTGGATGGAGGTCGTGGTTACCAGGTACAAGTGCCTGCCTACCTTAACTATTAGTACTGGCTGGCGGGGCAGGTCAAGTGCGGAACCTGGATGGGCATGCACACTTCCATGCCAACTTGGAACCCAACCCATTCTCTCGAATCTCCCATCTCACCTTCACACCTGCCCAAGCCTCCATTCCTTGCCGGTGCTCAATTACGGTCCAAACAGCCTGATAATTGTCTAGCGCTTTTGCATCATTCGTCTATTAGCATCTTCCGCCATGGTGAAAAAGACACCAGTCCCCGACGCCTGGGACGACGACTGGGAGACGCAAGCCGACAAGCTCGCCTCCGACGCCAGCAACAACAGCAAGCCCGAGGCCGAGCCTGAGCCCGAGCCCCAGATGCCGCAGACCAAGGCAGAGCGCCTAGTGCGCCATGCGGAAACGAATCGCAAATTATGGGAATCAGCGTGAGCCGCTTTGCAACCGGGGAGTCTGCGAAAAAATTGACTGCTGACCCTACCTTAATCCCAGCGACACCCGCGAGACATTCCACTTCCTCGAAGCAACCAACAACGTCCCCCTCACCACCTCCTTCAAGCCGCAGGTCAAGGTCCTCAGCCGCAAGCCCGTCATCGCTAAGCGGGATCCCGCGACCGGCATGGCGCAGATGACGCTCGACGGCGGCGACGACGACAACGACGACGACAGTGCAAAACAGGAGGCACAGCCCACACCGGAGGAGATACGCGCCAAGCAGCGGCGCGACCGCGAGGAGAAGCAGCGGCGCTATGAGGAGGCGCGCGCCAAGATCTTTGGCGAGTCGGCAACTTCGTCGGGGGCTTCATCGCCGTCCGGGGCTGTCACGCCGCCGAGAAGTAGTCGTGGCCGTGGACGCGGCGGTGTCCAGAGAAACAACAACGATGGTCGACAGCTCGACAGCCGGCGGCAGAATAGCAATGCTCCGCCGCCGACGAGAGAGCTCTACGATCCAGGCTACTCACCCAGGCCAGAATCTTCCCAGGGACGGGGGAGCGACAGCGATGGCGCCACCAGAACCAGGGGATCATCTGCCCCTCGGAACGAGTTACCGGCAATCAGACAACCCAGGGGTCCGGACGGGAGCGGGAGAGGCGGCTTCGGGTTTGCACGACGCGGCGCAAAGGAAAGTTGATTCTGTATCGGTTTCTATGCTACTACAATCAACCTACCTACCATCCGCCACCGACCTTGCCCGCGAGCTGCACCACCCTCTCCGTGTCTGTGATCTCCTTGCCCACGTCGCTGATGACCTCACGGTAGCTCGTGAATGCTAGTTTATCCAAGCCAATGCCCGTGACCTCGGACCAATGCGCCAGGGTATCATGTATGTACGAGTGCGACATACCCCCGACGGCGGCATCACCTCCATCGTCACCGTTTCGCCCGCCGTTCTCAGCAGCAGCCTCCGACTCGGGGCCGGAGAAGTATGCCTCGTCGACCTCCGCTAACCAGTCCTTCTGCTCCTGAGGCCCTGGTTTACCTGAAAAGTTCTTCCGCTCGAGGATGATGGGGTCGTCGACCTTGATCTGCCCTCCGCCGTTGGTGCAGCCGCCGGGACACGCCATGACCTCGACATAACTATAATCGAGGGAGGCTGACTTGCCCGTCGGACGGCGGGCGCTGCCAAATGGCTTGCCGCCGGGCATGCGGGACGGTCGCGCAGGTTTGAGTCGCCGCACCAGGTTCTGGATGTTTCTGAAGCCGTAGTAGCGAGCGGCTTTGAAGACGGCTTCCCCGTTGAGGGATATGGTGTATTCGACCACATCTGCGTTGCGGCCTCGGTTGATCTGGATCTCAGACCCGGGAATTTGCGCTGCCTTGGCCTGGAGGATATGATACAACAGTCCTCCAGATGTGCCTGCTGTGCGAGGGGGTTTGTCCTTGTTCTTTCTGGGGGACAAGAAGTGGCGGAGTTTCTCGTCAGGGAACACGGCTGGGCTCCGCGCAGGCGAAGGTTCGGCAGGAATGTCGAAGAAGCTGAGACCTCTTGACTCGGCAAGCATCAGAATCTCCTTACTCGTGATGACGCAGTCAACGTCCCGGACTCCCCGGCCGGGCTGGCCGGAGCCCTCCCAGACCTCATCTGTGAGCTCCTCGCGGCTAGCTTCGAGCTTCTTGTCGAAGCAGGGCATGACGGCGAGGTGCCATATCCGACTGGGGGGAATTCCGAGCTTGCGGCTCAGGGTGGTCTTGAGGAGGGTGCCCATCAGGGCTTGTGGCGACTTGACCTTGGAGATGTGCGGGAGGACGTGGGGGTGTGTTTTTTCGGCGTAGCAGACCCATCCGGGACAGGACGACGCCAGTATGGGTTTCGATGGTGCTGCCACTCCAGGTGTTGAGGATCCCAGGACCTCGTCCGCACCGAGGACTAGAGTGGCCTCCCTTGCCACGTTGGTGTCAAACACCCAGGCGAACCCATTATTCCACTCCCCACCACTAGGAAGCCCATTTGACCCGCTCAGAAGGTTCTCGAGCATACGTCCAGCGTCCTGCTCCGACCTCCTACCGCCACACGCCGCTGCCAGGCTGGCCCTCGTCTGGGGACTCACACTGGCCACAAACAGCCTCGCGTCTTCATTCTCCAGCCCCTCGACGGCGAGCTTGCCCGTCGCATCTGGCCCCACGACCTTTAGCGCGGGCGCCGAGTCCAGCACCGAGAGCACCTCAGCATGGCTCTGGAGGCTGACGAGCACGGCCTCGGCGGTGGTGACGCAGCCGGAGCAGGCGAGGCAGTCAGTCAAGGAGATCTCGGCGGGGGCATTGGCCTTGGCCGAAGAGGACGGCTGCTGGCCGTCGAGTATGACTTCGTCTTCGTTGGACGAGGGCTGGGGAGGCGCGGCGGGGAGGGTCTCCACGGGTTTGATGCAGGCGACGCCAGGGGAGATGAAGTCGTTCAGGTCGTCGGCCGAGAGGATGGCACTCATTGTGCCGGAGGACTCGTAGAAGAGCGTATCGTATCACGGTGGGATGAGAGACGACTCGGCGCAACGACGCTGGAAGGGGTTTGTCTGGATTCTTGGTGTCGACGGCTAGGACTGACAAATTGTAGTGGGGTGGCGACACAATCAGATTCCTAGGAACCCGGAGTCTAATATTCGATGCGGCAGGCGAGATGCAAGAGCAAAGTATGCACGTCTGTAAAGGGTCCAGAAATCGCCTCGAACGGACGGAGAGGCAAGATGATTGATTAGACAGAAATTCGGAAATGTTTGCTGCTCAATAAAAGGTGGCGGATTAGAAATGGCACAGGTGGAATGTACTACTACAGTACAGTAAGCTAGTACTGGTAGTCCCGGCACCACAGCGAGATCGGCCCTGGCGGCCTTGTGCAGAAGGAGGGGTGGCGCGCAAAACGAACGCTACAGGTAACAGGCACCAACAAGGGAAGGGTCCCCCCCCAAACCCCGCCACCCGGAACGCGTTCGGTCGATCCTTGGAGTGACGTCGACAACTGCACTTCAACTACGTACCCACTACATGTACAGGTATTTCTACAGTACCTGCTACCTACGAGCTTCACGACGAGAAGGTACAGCAACACGGCGAGAAACTACGCCATCTGAAAACGATACGGATAGAATCTCGGACCGGAATTACGGCCTTGCACTCGACTTTAGAAGAAGAAGAAAAGTATCATTCGCAATGGACGTAAGTCATACCGGCGTATGCATGCAGCAGTGCTGTGCGTGACAGAGACCTCACGACTGACTGACCATGGATCAACAGGCCGTGTCGACATATAGCTTCAGCAACCTCGCCTGGCTGAGCGCCCAGGCTTTTCCTCTCATCCTATGGCCATCCTTCATTGGAAATCTCCTGAGGACAGAGCAGGAGCACGCAAGCTGTGCGTAGCTACTCTTCCGCCGTGTTGCCCCCGCCAGACTCCCCCCCGGCTGACCTTGATGACCACACAGCTCTCGAGGAGTATTTTGCCCGCTCCCTTGGCTTCGCCCTTCTCTCCATCGGCCTCACGGTCGTCCTTCTGTCCGGAGCGGTCCCCCTGGTCTCCCGAGTTGATGGTAAGACCTTGTATCCCTCCAAAAAGCACAACTGGTGCACCGAAGCTGAGAACAAACCAACCGGGCGCCCCACCCCCCAGCTCCCGAGAAGGGCATCTCCCCGTACGCCAGCGCCGTGCTCGTCGTCTCCATCTTCTACCACGCATCGAGCGGCTTCTACTGCTACGGAAGGTACAGCTGGACACAGGAGACGGGATACCTGCTGGGCTGCATCGGCAGCGGCGTCTTGTTCGCCATGGGCCTCTACTGCGTCTTGTTCGCCGGCGACACGGCCATGATTAGTAGGTATCACCGCTTTGATCAGAGTACGAGCGGCTTTCCCTTCAAGAATAGCCAGTCATACCGCTCTAAGAAGAAGGCCCTCTGAGGAGAGGGTCTATGCAGGACGAGGAGAAGGAGGGCACAAAGACACCCGGATAGGTAATAATTTTGGGGAGGGGGGG